>JABMDO010001384.1:0-16230 GCA_014851415.1 Cnaphalocrocis medinalis
GCAGAAGAGCGATTAAAGCACACAGTACACGCAGCGAGAGCGCAGAGCCATTCAGCACTTACAAGTACAAAATCACTAAACAAAACTTAAAATTAAATGAAGATTACATACCTGTTAACTCGTAGCGCACGGTGTTTGGCGCTCCGATGCGTCACGCACACACTATCTCTCTTACCGGCCTTCGGCAAATGGCGCAGCACGATCGATCGTGTCTAAAGATCTTGCTTCCCCCCCCCTCCCCCCGCGCCTCAGTGCTATAGCGTCAGCGAATGAACAACGCACAAGCAACCCTTCCGCCCGCTTCCCCGAATCTGATTTTGACGTAACTGAAACTTTGTCGTACCCATAGCGATCCGAAGGATCACACTAAACGACGTATGTCACTTACGTCGCCAATAGATCTTACAAGTACTGCAAACAAAATCTTCCTAAACGTTGTAAGTGACATAAGTCTGTTAGTATGCTCCTAAATTCAAAAAAGTGTAGATACACCTGCCCTAACCTTTGTGATATCCCAGAACTGGTAAGACATACAGATACGTCGATTAGACAGATCGATTCGTCTTGCAAAGTTGATTAAGATGGTGTGGATAACTCAGTATCGAAAAAAATGTCAGATACGTCAGTTAGAGAGGCAAGCGACGTGGTGTCACAAGTGCGATGCTCGTGCGTGTCCCACAATTGGTAAACTTTAGCGCTCGTTCAGACATGCGGGAATCGTGCGTTTACGAATCGCGCGGTTTCAAACCGCAAAATTGTGAAGCTATTCAGACACGCGCGGTTAGTATGCGATTTCGTGCGGGTTAGCGTCAGTTTCAAAATGGAGGGTCGACGAAGAAGTGTGTTTACTGTGGTTGCTCCTTAAAAAAAAAGAAAAGAAAAAGGCGGTATTGGGTGCATCCAATAGGGTATTTGACTAATTTCGATATAGTAAAAAATATTTATACTTTTCCAAAATACTGGTAAATGAGAACCAATGGCCAACATTTTCAGTTAAAAATATAACGTCTAGCTGGTTTTATGAGCATTCAAAGTTTCATGGGCAAGTCCATTTTTAAAGTATACAATTTAAAAAAAATAATTATATCATTGAACTACCCGTACATTTTCCACCAACTTTTATTATGAAACCATTTACTTAAACGAAACATTTGATATAGCTACCAAACAAAATTTACTAGACGCGCATACAAGATACAAGCGTGTGACGTCACTTGCCTGTAGCCATTTGTATAGAGCGTTTTTGGGCTTGCCCAAAATATGTGCTTTTAAAGTTGTGATATCTCAGGTGATTCAAATCAGAATCAAGCAATTCTTTCAATAATGTTTCTTAAATTGAGAGGTCTTTTGATTAAACACATAATTTTTTTTTGTCAAATACCCTATATTACGTGACCGACTAGTACATGGTCAGTTCGTAACATTATATCCCAAATTAAGAATGTATGATAACAAATTTTTTGACTATTTGAGAATGTCCCATATTGCAGGTCTCTTCTCCACCTCATCAATAAATAGTTCAGTGTCGAAACGATCCATGGCGAATTCACGAACAGTGACGTGCTCACCGCGCGGTATCCGCAACGCAACTGAACGCGAAGTAAAGACTCCATAGTAATAGAAACGTGCGGGAGCAGCGCGATTCTATTTTCTGGCGGTTGGGTTGCGGTCTGCGGTCTGAAGGGATGTCTGAACGATTACTAACTAACTCATATAAATAAGACCCGCGCGATTTCCATGCGATTCTTTAATCGCGCGGTTCCCGCCGTGTCTGAACGAGCGCTTAATTACTTAGTGGCAGTGAATTTTAATCACTTAGTGGCGTAGTCCTCTGCGGAATGCTTCGGAGCCTACGATTCTGGATCTTCGTAACGGAAAATAAATAAAAGTGGCATTCCGAGCATAGCATTCTTTTATCCTCTCACTGACTTTGAGCCTTCATAAGCAGCCAATTGTTGCGGCCCCGTTTCAGATCTGTATGTTATCACTGGTTTCCAGGGCCCAATGTTTTATTCCACTCTATGTCCATTGTAGGCTGATAGTTTCCGTATTTGCTTATTCGCTCCGTGCACGATTACAGCGCCAACTAGCGTCCACAACTTTGTGGGCTCTGTCACATTGACATTTAGGTCGTGTATTTGTGAAAAAATATCGAAATGAAAAAATAACAAATATTTTCGACTCATAAATTGTTGTGATACCACGATTTGGGTGGAAAAAGGGTTTTTAAATCATTTTGGTCATTCAAATCAAATGAGGTAAGTCCAAAAAGTGTGTTTAATTTTGATTGTGTCAGGGTTTGTTTACTTCATTTATAGTTGTAGTTTTACAGTAAAACAAAAAGAAAAAGCTACTTTAATGGTTTCATTATATAACAGTAAATATATTTAAATGTTCCTGTATCGCTAGTAATAAATTAAATATCGTTTTCAGATCGAAATGAGTATTGTTTTGAAGACCGGGTTTGTGAGTGTTACTCACAATATCAAATTCCAACCACAAACCGTATTTAAAGGAAAGTTGTTGGTATTGGCTGGACATGTCCGAGATGTAGAAGAATTAAGAACAAAACAAGGGCAGAGTTCAATAATTCACGCTCTCATCATAAGGCAAACATCTATTACTTTGCCACCTTACAAAACGGTTTTAAATGTAAGTGATTATTTCCGTTTGAACTTAATACTTAGTTTGATCGAGTTTTGATAGACGTAATATTCAAATATTAATTTGATTGCAGGTAAATACAGCACGAGTAGTCACAAGTGTGAAATGTAATTGTGTTTACAATCAAAGTGGTAAATGCAAGCATATCGCTGCTTTGATTTGATTTGCCAGCATTGACGGGGTGGTCATTGAAAATGATTGTATCTTATCAAGACTAGTTGAAATCAAATGTCCATTATCATGTTCAAAACAACCTGTGATAAATTATAATGAAAAGATGTGCAATGTCAAGTATTTAGAGTTTGTAAATGATAGATTAGAGTTAAAAACACAAAAACCATATTATACTCAAATTCAGGTACAGATGTATGTAACTGGAATGACCGTTTGTGATCTTTTTGTGTACTCGCCTGTAAAACATGGTAGCTGCACAGTGCGGGTACACCGTGATGAAGCATTCATTAAACATGTAATTTTGGTTAGTGAAAGATTTTACTTTGAACATTATTTAAAATCATTATATTTAGAAAGTACTTGTGAAAATGATAGTAATAATAATAAAACTGAACAACCAAAACGTAATTTTACTGGAAAAAATATAATCAATGTGATGTAGGTTGGATAAAAAAAGTAAATAAGTCATACAAGTTATTTTATTATTAATGATTATATTGATAAAAACATATATATTATGTATTTATGATTTATTTATTGTTGTGATTTAAGTTTGACTGAAAGTAAAAATAAGTATCATTTAATTATTTTTGTATTGTTATGCATAAAAATATGAATAAACAGATCATTATTTTGTTGGAAATATTAATAAAGAAATATTCAAGAGCTTACATTATTTCTACTTTTGACCACCATGAGCGCTGCGATAGATTATGTTACCCCCACCTAGTACTTCGCACCCAGCGAATATTCGGTGCCACCGAAAGTGGCACCTATCGTCGATAAATTGAAAGGGAATTGTCTCTCCTGGTACGGCCATGTAATGAGAAGAGATAAGGAACATGTTATCAAAAGAGTGATGGGTATGAATGTAAATGGGTGGAGGAACAGAGGACGGCCGAAAAAGAGATAGGTGGATTGTGTGAAGAATGACATGACCGAAAAAGGAGTGGATGATATGATGACGAATGGAAGAAGAAAACATACCGCGCCGACCCCTGACAATTTAGGAACAGGGCAGGGAGATGATGAGTTTCCGTACTTGCTTGTACAGTGGTTCCTCCTTATAATCCTGGGTGTTTTAAGCAGGGTGTAAAACGGCATCTCAGTAGGCTTTCAGGGTGAGAGTGACAGACTCATTGGACACTTTGTCTGCTCTCTTGTGTCTGTCAATCTCATATTTGAATCTCATGGCCGCTTACCATCAGGCGGAGTGATGTCATCTTGAATGTCCTCAATATAAAACAGTGTATGTATTACCGCAGCGAGCACTCGCCCCCGCCGGCCCCGGGCTCGATGTCCGCGCAGAGCGCGTGCAGATGCGGAAGGACAGCGTGCAAGTGTGCGGGGGACGGCCGGCACACCAGCGGGTAGCGCTGCCGCCGGGCGTGAGGGGCCCCGGGGGACACTGTGCTGGCTCCCACTGGAATTAAACATTACAATAAGCTATTTGACAGGTTTTTAAAATCCATTTTATATTAAGTAGTAGAGTCTAATGAACCCGGTAAAAGTATTTTTTAATTCTAGTATATATTAGCTGAAAAATATCGAATTAAATATTCAATATTTACCTAGTGTGCCAAAACGCTACTTTGACAATATGGCGGTCGGTGACGTCACTTGCCTGTAAACGTAGTGATCTTTGGTATATCTGTGACAGCTGGCCTATTTGTTTGTTGTAAACAAAAAACGAAACTACTAAGTTTAAGTAGGTGACGTCATGATAAACTCAGGAGCGTTTTGTGTCACGTGATAAACGTTTAAAAATTGCTGGTTTTATTTACAGATTTTTAAATAAATTAATCATTATTTTCAACTTACGTTATTAAATAATAAATTTTTAACTCTTAATATATACTGTTAACAGTAATTGACACTTTATTTTTCGTCAAAGAGCCTATTAAACAAAACACTCCTTTCAAATATGAAGAGGACGCTGTGGAAAGTTAACAATGGGAGCACAAGGTATGTCAACCTCGCAGCGTGGTCCAGGAAGACCAAAGACAGAAAAAATGGAGAGAAATTATGGTTTTTAAAAATGCAAAATCCGATAGATAACGTTACGTTGATGTAAGGTCCAACTTTGACGACATTCGTTGTTTCATTACGCCATCTATCGGATTTTGCATTTGCAAAAACCCTCATTGGAGAAGCATATGCTCTGCAGTGGGCTAATGGGCAAAAAAAAACACGGTGCCGAAGAAGAAAGAAAAACTAGCGTGCTTACACACGAGCAGCACATTGACGATTGCAAAGCGACTGCAAGGCGACCGCAGTTGCCGTCACTTGTCGACATGCCGCCGCAATGCTGTCTGACAGCTAGCTTTCGACGTGCCCCCGGCAAGCTGTCGCCTTTGCTTTTTTTTATGTTATAGGTGGCAGACGAGCAGGCGGATCACCTGATGGTAAGCAATTGCCGCCGCCCATGGACACTTGCAACAACAGTGGAGTTACAAGTGCGCCGCCAACCTTTTATCCCCTTCCCCCCAGGTGGGCCTCCGGTACCCTCACTCACTCGACGAAACACAGTACTGGGGCTGCTTCACGCCGGTTTTCTGTGAGGCAGTGGTATCACTCCGGTCGAGCCGGCCCATTCATGCCGAAGCGTGGCTCTCCCACAGTTAATTTGCTGTCGTCAATTTGCTGCTTGTATGTAAGCACGCTTACTGACCGTTGAGCTTGGCTAGATTCACGCTCTCGATGTCTAAGCGGACTGCGGCTAGACTCACTCGTTGCTAAGCGTAACTGACCGTTGAGCTTGAACAGCTTGGCGCGGCGGCGCGGCGGGCGCTTCCTGGCGAAGTAGTCGCCCAGCCGCAGCTCGCCCGCCTCCGCCGCCGCGGGACCGGCCCGGACTGCGGCTAGACTCACTCGATGTCTAAGCGTAACTGACCGTTGAGCTTGAACAGCTTGGCGCGGCGGCGCGGCGGGCGCTTCCTGGCGAAGTAGTCGCCCAGCCGCAGCTCGCCCGCCTCCGCCGCCGCGGGACCGGCCCGGACTGCGGCTAGACTCACTCGATGTCTAAGCGTAACTGACCGTTGAGCTTGAACAGCTTGGCGCGGCGGCGCGGCGGGCGCTTCCTGGCGAAGTAGTCGCCCAGCCGCAGCTCGCCCGCCTCCGCCGCCGCGGGACCGGCCCGGACTGCGGCTAGACTCACTCGATGTCTAAGCGTAACTGACCGTTGAGCTTGAACAGCTTGGCGCGGCGGCGCGGCGGGCGCTTCCTGGCGAAGTAGTCGCCCAGCCGCAGCTCGCCCGCCTCCGCCGCCGCGGGACCGGCCCGGACTGCGGCTAGACTCACTCGATGTCTAAGCGTAACTGACCGTTGAGCTTGAACAGCTTGGCGCGGCGGCGCGGCGGGCGCTTCCTGGCGAAGTAGTCGCCCAGCCGCAGCTCGCCCGCCTCCGCCGCCGCGGGACCGGCCCGGACTGCGGCTAGACTCACTCGATGTCTAAGCGTAACTGACCGTTGAGCTTGAACAGCTTGGCGCGGCGGCCGCGGCGGGCGCTTCCTGGCGAAGTAGTCGCCCCAGCCGCAGCTCGCCCGCCTCCGCCGCCGCGGGACCGGCCCGGACTGCGGCTAGGACTCACTCGATGTCTAAGCGTAACTGACCGTTGAGCTTGAACAGCTTGGCGCGGCGGCGCGGCGGGCGCTTCCTGGCGAAGTAGTCGCCCAGCCGCAGCTCGCCCGCCTCCGCCGCCGCGGGACCGGCCCGGACTGCGGCTAGACTCACTCGATGTCTAAGCGTAACTGACCGTTGAGCTTGAACAGCTTGGCGCGGCGGCGCGGCGGGCGCTTCCTGGCGAAGTAGTCGCCCAGCCGCAGCTCGCCCGCCTCCGCCGCCGCGGGACCGGCCCGGACTGCGGCTAGACTCACTCGATGTCTAAGCGTAACTGACCGTTGAGCTTGAACAGCTTGGCGCGGCGGCGCGGCGGGCGCTTCCTGGCGAAGTAGTCGCCCAGCCGCAGCTCGCCCGCCTCCGCCGCCGCGGGACCGGCCCGGACTGCGGCTAGACTCACTCGATGTCTAAGCGTAACTGACCGTTGAGCTTGAACAGCTTGGCGCGGCGGCGCGGCGGGCGCTTCCTGGCGAAGTAGTCGCCCAGCCGCAGCTCGCCCGCCTCCGCCGCCGCGGGACCGGCCCGGACTGCGGCTAGACTCACTCGATGTCTAAGCGTAACTGACCGTTGAGCTTGAACAGCTTGGCGCGGCGGCGCGGCGGGCGCTTCCTGGCGAAGTAGTCGCCCAGCCGCAGCTCGCCCGCCTCCGCCGCCGCGGGACCGGCCCGGACTGCGGCTAGACTCACTCGATGTCTAAGCGTAACTGACCGTTGAGCTTGAACAGCTTGGCGCGGCGGCGCGGCGGGCGCTTCCTGGCGAAGTAGTCGCCCAGCCGCAGCTCGCCCGCCTCCGCCGCCGCGGGACCGGCCCGGACTGCGGCTAGATTCACGCTCTCGATGTCCAAGTACTCCGTTAGGAGGAGTTGCAGCTGAAATCATGACAAGTTTTAACGTCGTTAGGCCTAGATGGCAGACGCAATAGAAATAAATGGTTTTTGCTTTTTAAAAGGCTTTTGGGTCTTACGACGTTAAACGTTTAAACGAAATGACGCAAAACCTTTCAAATTATTTAAGTACCATTTGAACTATGAATCTAAATAGAGATACAGGGTATGTCTGTGATCATTTACATCCCTTAAACCATGTGTTCTACCTACTGAACATTTATTTGCAACAGGCTTTGGACGCAAACAAGCGTTACACGTTAAGATGAGACCACGATCAGTCCTAGGACTACGAATGAATCCGCTGATTGTAATGATGACGTTCTTGATGTGTTCTCCAGCGAGGGCACTCCTCCCGTCAGTCACCCATACTCGCAATTTTAGGCCTAAAATATTGCGGCTTTTCAGGCGATTAGAGTAATTTGTGTTTGCAATGTTACTGCCAAGTCATTAGGGTGTAGATTTAGTATTTTTTGGTATAAAAAGAATAATAGACTAACGACTTGCTGCACGGCGCTCCAGTAGTGTTGGTCGGTGTGTAGGCACGACTCTGCCAGCTTGTGGCGGGCTAATGCGCCGCGCCACAACTGCAGCAGGCTGCAACAAGAGACATCATTAATGCATCAAGAAAGTCATAAAATTATATAATGGGGGCTACCGCGTGTGAAAAATCCGTTAGATGGCGTACCTGTAGACTGAGGTCCAACTACAACGTGATTGGTTATTTTTGATGTGAGATGTCAAAATGTCACTACACGACCAATGACGTTGAAGTTGGACCTCAGTCTACACGTACGCCATCTATCGGATTTTACATTTGCAAACACCCTCATTAACGGCGCCACTAAAACTTACGTCATAATAATATCTCACTAAAAAATTATCCTAATCCCAACTAATATTATAAATGCGAAAGTAACTCTGTCTGTCTGTTACTCTTTCACGCCAAAACTACTGAACGGATTTGATTAAAATTTGGAACACAGATGGTCTAGACCATTAGAAAGAATATTGGCTACTTTTTATTGCAAAAAGGGGATGAAAATTATCGAATAATTAAAAATGCTACCCAAAGTTACTATTCCACGCGAACGAAGTCGCGGATAATAGCTAGTACATTATATTTTAGGACAACGAGAAAAAAATACTATAAACATATTAAAATCTTACCGTCTATTCCTAGCGGCGCACGTCCTAAACTCTTCGCCCAAGCTAGCGACCAGCCTCGCCAGCGGTCTCCCCGTCTCCGTCACACTGTCCACGTCCGGCATCTCTCCGTCCTCCTCGCACTCCCCATCTGGTTCCACGTCGCCTTCGTCGATGATCCGGCGAGAGACAGAGTCTATGACTTCTAGGAGTTCGTTCTGGATCTGGACTTTGAATTTCTGATGAAGAGAAGATAGCAAGATGACGTCACATGTGTCTAAATAGTACATGCATAAATTTTATTTCCTAAAACGTGGGAGAGCTATGCGTTAATAGGCCGGCTTGACCTTGACTTGACTTGGCTTGAGTCATGTCACGGCCTCACAGAAGTATCAGAAACCCAATAGAGAGACCCAATAGGGCGGAAGAGGGCTAAAAGGTTAACAGCGCACTTGTGACTCCGCTGGTGTTGTTCTATGGGCAACTGCAATCGCTTACTATTAGGAGAACCAACGAAAAAAATCGAACGAAAAAAAGAAAGAAGAAACGCTAGAGCGAATTTTATATGACTAGTCTCTAACCCAGTGGTTCTTAACCTTTAAGTAATGAGGGACCATTTTACCAAAATTCTGTCGTATCAGGGACCACAAACTTCGGACATGCGTCGCGGCGCCGTTTGGTTGTGTTGACTCGACTCATCACGTCACGTCAGTTGTTTATTACGATGTCTTCGCGGACCACTTGGAATGCCTCAAGGGACCACCAGTGGTCCGCGGACCACCGGTTAAGAAGCACTGCTCTAACCTGATTGTTAATTTTTCTACCAAGTACTAAATAAATAATATCTATTCTATTCTATACCTCGGTGGCCTCCTTGAGCTGGTCCAGCACGCCCAGCGCCTCCAGCGAGATCATGACGGTGGTCTCGAACGTCTTGTCCTCCTCCGACAGCGACGCCTCGTACTCCGGCGTGATGTCCTGCAGGTACGCGTCCGTCACCTCCTCGCTCTTCGTCAGCTCTGACATATGGGGGAAAAGTAATAATATGGTCAAAGATGTGAATCGTTAGATATCACCTGCACCAGCTCGCGCTTCTTTAGCTCTATTTCACTTGTTACTGTGGATTATAGTTCACTCACCTCCACCAGCTCGCACTTCTTTAGCTCTATTTCACTTGTTACTGTGGATTATAGTTCACTCACCTCCACCAGCTCGCGCTTCTTTAGCTCTATTTCACTTGTTACTGTTGGATTATAGTTCACTCACCTCCACCAGCTCGCACTTCTTTAGCTCTATATCACTTGTTACTGTGGATTATAGTTCACTCACCGGCCAGCAAGAGCGCGGTCCGCCTGCGCGCGGACACGCGGCGCGACAGCGGCCCGCGGTCGCCGTGGTACACCGCCTCGCTGATGCGCCGCACGATCACCTCCACCAGCTCGCGCTTCTTAGCCTGGATGGAATGGAAATAACATTTAATAAGAGCATAAATAACGCTCGGCGTCAGACTCCAAGATCGAGTCCGGACCTCTGAAATCCGACACAGGAATAGTCCAGCCGGGCTAATATGCGCGCCACGACATAATTTGTCGACACCCGTATTGTGTCGGCGCAAGTTGCTTCTCGCTCACCTGGCTGAGCGATGAGCAGGATAGAAGGATGCGCTTTCGCGAACGACAAAATTTTTTCGCAGTGCGCATGTTAGGCCTACTGGAAGTCGGATTGAGAGTGATGGAACTAAAGTGTAATTGGGCAGGACATTTAGTTAGGCGCGGTGGAGCAAGGTTATGACCGAATGGTGTCCTAGAAACGGCAGACGAAGTCTACGTCGTCCGGTGGCGCGATGGGTCGACGATATCTCCAAAATCGGAGGGACAACATGGATCCGAGCCGCTCAGGACCGAAAGGAAAGAGAGGCGTATACTCAGCAGTGGCACAGAATACTTAATAGTACATGTACAAGACTCAGGCTACCATAACATAACTGTTGGCGACGGCCACAACCCTACTCTTTGTATATAGTTTGATATATGTCGTGTAAAATAAGTGATTGTGATTGTAAATAAGTTAATAAATAGTGTACCTTTTATATAGTTCTTTTATTACTTCTAGGGACTCTAAGGCTATTCCTCAACAAAGTGGTGTCAGTGTGCGTGTATATAGTGTAAAATATTTAATTTTGAAATAATGTTTACTCGCGCCCAGAACAAAAATATGCCTTGTGAGCCCAGTGTCCTCAGTGCCTCCACGACGGCCACAAGAGCCTCGTCCGCAACACTGCGGGCGCGGTGGCTTGCGGCGGAGGCGGAGTACATCAAGAAGTGCGCGGAGGCGGAGTGCGCGGAGGCGGAGTATCGCGCTGAGCTCGCGGCCATCGAGGCCGAGGAGCAGAGACGCCGCCGCCGCCGCTCGAGTCGCGCCAGGACTCGGTCCGGGCGCGCCAGCGTGAGCGAGTGGCATGATGCCACTATTCAGCAGGGAGCTACTGATTTTTCATTACAGGGTCAAGATACGGTCGCACATACGGCGCCCCCACAGGCTGCTGCCGGGGACGCAGCCGCCGCATCACCCTACAGTCGTGTCCCTACACCCATTTGTGCTGCTGCGGTAGGCGCGACAGGTGACGAGAGCGGGCCGGGTACGGCTGTCGCTCCACCCGCGCCTGCCTATTCTGCAGAGCACTCAGCGGGGACACGACCAGTAATGATCGCTCCCACAAAGGCACCCGCTACTTCACGATCGAGCGTACCTTGCCCGCCGCCAGCTACCGAAGAACACTATACATTAGGTACACGTCACATTCAAAATTGTAACAAAAATAATAAAGTTAAAGACAACACTCTACATTTAGCGCAAGCCATAGAAGCGTTGGCGGCGGCCACGATGTCGAAGACTACTCAGGTTAGTTTCAATTTGCCTGTTTTCGACGGCCGACCGACCGACTGGCTTGTTTTCAGCAAGGTTTACGCGGACACATGTGCGTCGTACACGCCCGCCGAGAACCTTCTGAGGCTGAGTGCTGCCGTGCGCGGAGCGGCGCGAGACTCTGTCGCCGTCCTGCTGGCTGTCGCGCGAGACCCCGCCGAGGTCATGTTCGCGCTAGAGACAGCCTTTGCGCGGCCGGAGCAGATTATTTTGTCTCAGCTTTCAGCCCTCCGCGCCCTACCTAGGTTGGCTGCTAACGAGCGCTGCAGGGAGCTGAACACCTTTGCGTGCAAGGTGCGCAATTGTGTGGAAGTCGTTCGCCTGCTGCAGCGACCCGAGCACCTCGCCTCGCCATGAGCTTTCTAACGAAATCGTGAGCAAGTTGACTCCGATTTTGAGGTCAAGGTGGATTGACTTCGCGCATTCTAAAGAGCATACTACAATGCTTCAGTTTGGATTATTATCGAATTTTTAATGCGCGAAGCCAATTTACGTAGCCGATTTGACATCATACATTTTGACGTAGCTGCCAAACCCGTCAACGTCAAATGTCACTTATCTGACGGTGTTTGCCAAAATTTGACGCCTTCACACTTAACCGTAGACAAACCAAAGAGCAATAGTAGCGACGATAAAAAGGTTTGTTCATTTTGCGGAAAGACTGGAACATGATGTCAAATCGTGCGAAGGACTTAACGTCGGAGCAACAGTCACCATCGCGAGGACAGTATCACGATCTTACTCCTAACCCCGTCGAGGGTAGCGCCTCCTCGTGTTCCCAGGATGAGCCAATGGTGTTAGGCCACAATGCCTCTGCCTCCTCGTGTTCCCAGGATGAGCCAATGGTGGTAGGCCACAATGCCTCTGAGCTTTCCATTCGCACTCTTCAGACAGTTGTGGCCGAACCTGATCTTCCTGACCTACCGTCTTCTGGCCCTCCTGTCCTGCACCTTTCTGCTCTTCCTGGGCTGCCACCTTTTAGCGTGGACCCTACCGGCCTGCCACTTTTCGGCGCGGGTTCTCCTGGCTCGCCGCCTCTAGGACCTTCCGACCAGACCGCTGGCCCTACTGGCCTGCCGCCTCTCGGCGCTCCCGGTCCGATGGCTAGGCTCCCTGCCCTACCGCCGCTTCTCCCTTCCAGTGTGACGGTTGGGTCCCCGTGCCTACCGCTGCTTGGGACTCCCGGTCCAACCGCTAGCCCTCCCGGCTCGCCACTTCTAAGCGGTTTTGGCCCCCTGGCTTCTGGTACTACTTTGGCTCCCAACCCTGCGGCATATCTTTCCCCAGAACGGGGAACCCCAGCCTCGGGCCTTATGGATACTTTGACCCCTGGTCCACCAACTCCGAGCCCTCTAGGCCATCTAAGTTCTGGAGACTTGGACCTTCTTTGTTTACAAGTCTTTAGCCCGCTTTATTCGGGCCCTCTTCGCCCTCGTTGCCTTTTGGAGTCTGGGCCTCTTCATGTTAAAGACCCTCGTATTACCAAAGGCTCTCCTGCCCTCTCGGTCCTTTGGCCCTCTCGGCCCTTTTGGCCCTGTGGCCCTCCAGCCCTTCGGCTTTCTGGCCTATTTAATGAGTGGCTTTGTAAAATTTGTTGGCGAAGAGATTTTGTTGTCATTCCCGAGAGCCGCCTGCCTCGAGTAAAAATTAAAGGCGAACTGTCATTTTTGGTCACTCCCTTTCGACCCATCTTTTAAACCACACCTCGAAATTCTAAAAGCGTCGTTGCGTCAGGTCGTCGAGAACCGTCTCTAGAAGAATTCACACGTGCGGAATAGCTCCACCTGTCTGCGCTGCAAGAGCACAAGAACTACATGCGAACTTGAGATGGCAAGCGCCTGCTGGACCTAGCTGCCTGTCGCTGCTAATGGACGATGCCAATCCTTTGCTGCCGTCACAACCTTCGGCTGTCATTGTGACTTTGTACCTTCGTAGACGCACCCCACAGGTGTAGCGACCAATCCCCTATTGGAGATCCTTTCTGGGATGTTGGGCGCACCATGGGCGGCACACAACTTGTGCCACAACCTCACGATTTTGGAAGCCTGGGTGTTGAAGCTGCTAATGCTAAAGGCACTAAGAAGATGCGGTGACCTATATGGAATACCAACCAAAGCGACAGCGGCACAGCCTATGCGAGAGTTTGGAAATCCTCAGCCAGCCATCGTTTTGGAAGATTCGTAGTAATGAGAGGGAGCTGGAAGAATAGGAGCCTCAAGACTCTCGACGTCCCTGTCGCAACTAACTGTAGACAGCGACCTCCGTGGGCGTGGACGTGGGCAAGTCACTCTCTTGTGTGTGATTTTTACCTTTTGCCTTATATTTTTGTGTGAGTGACCCTTTTATAACCGGTTGTGACCGTCACCTCCTACCTTCTGGTGTTGCCACACCGGGGGGACCATGTTGGCGACGGCCACAACCGTACTCTTAGTATATAGTTTGATATATGTCGTGTAAAATAAGTGATTGTGATTGTAAATAAGTTATTAAATGGTGTACCTTTTATATAGTTCTTTTATTACTTCTAGGGACTCTAAGGCTATTCTCAACAATAACGTTGAAATTCCGACCGCCCAGCGTTCAATGTCTACCATTATTCATACCTAGAAGTGCGTTCTCTTTCTATCGCAAGCAAATGTCGCGCGTGCGTCGCCGCTCGTTCGCGATTTGTCCCTCCGGAGGGGACGCCGCATGTACTTGCAAGTTCGATACCTACACGCGGAGTGGGACAGGCCTGGCAGTGGGTACCATCATCAGCCCGGGTAATGATGAGGAAGTATACAGAGCACTGCTACATACCTCCAGGTGTTGCCTCGTGGCGTTCAAGGCGTCGACATGCGACAGCGTGGTGTCGGCGGTGTCCAGCGCCGCGCGGAGCGTGTGCGCCGCGGCCAGCACTCGCCCGGCGGAGACCAGCTCGCGCGTCTCCCGCTCGGAGACTACCACGCGTTCACTGCTACATACCTCCAGGTGTTGCCTCGTGGCGTTCAGCGCGTCGACATGCGACAGCGTGGTGTCGGCGGTGTCCAGCGCCGCGCGGAGCGTGTGCGCCGCGGCCAGCACTCGCCCGGCGGAGACCAGCTCGCGCGTCTCCCGCTCGGAGACTACCACGCGTTCACTGCTACATACCTCCAGGTGTTGCCTCGTGGCGTTCAAGGCGTCGACATGCGACAGCGTGGTGTCGGCGGTGTCCAGCGCCGCGCGGAGCGTGTGCGCCGCGGCCAGCACTCGCCCGGCGGAGACCAGCTCGCGCGTCTCCCGCTCGGAGACTACCACGCGTTCACTGCTACATACCTCCAGGTGTTGCCTCGTGGCGTTCAACGCGTCGACATGCGATAGCGTGGTGTCGGCGGTGTCCAGCGCCGCGCGGAGCGTGTGCGCCGCGGCCAACACTCGCCCGGCGGAGACCAGCTCGCGCGTCTCCCGCTCGGAGACTACCACGCGTTCACTGGAACAGTCAAATTGGGCTATTATAGCTCAATTAGTAAGTATACGGCTCTTTGAGGGTTGTCATTTTTTTCAGGCGTCTGTCGTTTGTCAGAAGGGCCGACAGATTACGCGATTACCGCCGCCCATAGACACCCTTAGCTTATTAAATCCATTATAAATCCATTATCCATCGTGCGATATAGTCAACTGACTATCTCCCACGATGGATAACGAGAGAGAATCCCAGAGGTTTTAGTCGGTATACCCCCCGTCATGCGGGGAGAGTACGACATAACCAGTCCGCCCCCCGGTGGACGGGTATATGTATCGCATTTCCCTATCTCCCACGATGGACAACGAGAGAGAATCCCAGGGATTTTAGTCGGTATACTCCTCCGCCGTCATGCGGGGGGAGTACGACATAACCCATCTGCCCCCCGGTGGACGGTATGCGTAACGCATTTCCCTATCTCCCACGATGGACAACGAGAGAGAATCCCAGGGGTTTTAGTCGGTATACCCCTCCGCCGTCATGCGGGGGGAGTACGACATAGCCCGTCTGCCCCCCGGTGGACAGGTATGCGTTATTTCCCCTGGATTGCCAAAAAAAAGGGCCTAGTTACATGTCAGTCAGCATCTGCAAGGCCAGGTGGTGCGTGCGCGAGTCGGCCCACAGGCGGCGCAGGTCGTCGCGGCGCAGCTGCAGCAGGCCGCGGCAGGCGCCCAGCCGCGCCACGCACGCGTCGCAGTGCTGCCCCCACACGCTTAGCGCGGAACTCACGCTGCTGAATTTCTACAAATAATATTAATATACTTCTTATTTTCATTCAGCAATCTCTTTGCACTGCCTTACCCCCATTGTTAACACGCTGTTTTTCTCTCCTCTACCCAAAGGTTGTCTGAAGAAATCGCTACAAGCGAACCTCCTACCAATCATCAACCTGAGCTCCTCTCCAGACTGATTAAATACGAAGAAAAAGTTAATGAAATTTTATGAAGACGTGGAGGGACGTAAAATGTCTACAGATGCACCATGTCCACTTAAAAGAAGCTAAATTCACAGTTAAAAAACCTCATCTACTTGCAATGCAAACAGTAACTCTCATCAAGGCAAACATGGAAATAGAGGCAATAAATGCAGCAGCCGAGCCCGATTCGTCTCGATATTAAAAGAATGCCACCTTTTACAACTTGAGTGGCTGTTAACGGGCCCTCCTGCATGAGCTGCATTTAAACGAACTCGGCACTAGGGCTCGAATGCACTCGTGTGAGTGCACTTGTACTTGTACTAAAGTTAAGCTTGTATTCAATGAGCTGTATATTGTGCATTTACATGAAAGGGAGCATGACTACATCATAATAGTGGAAGAATGGGAGCCAAGTTCTATTGA
>JABMDO010001385.1:0-16166 GCA_014851415.1 Cnaphalocrocis medinalis
TCATCACCTGAGCTCCTCTCCAGACTGATTAATACGAAGAAAAAGTTAAAAATGAAATTTTATGAAGACTTGAGAGGGACGTAAAATGTCTACAGATGCACCATGTCCACTTAAAAGAAGCTAAATCACAGTTAAAAAACCTCATCATACTTGCAATGCAAACAGTAACTCTCATCAAGGCAAAACATGGAACATAGAGGCAATAAATGCAGCAGCCGAGCCCGATTCGTCTCGATATTAAAAGAATGCCACCTTTTACAACTTGAGTGGCTGTTAACGGGCCCTCCTGCATGAGCTGCATTTAAAACGAACTTCGGCACTAGGGCTCGGAATGCACTCGTGTGAGTGCACTTGTACTTGTACTAAAGTTTAAGCTTGTAATTCAATGAGCTGTATATTGTGCATTTACATGAAAAGGGAGCATTACTACATCATAATAGTGAAGAATGGGAGCCAAGTTCTATTGATTATTTAAATTCTACAAATTATCAAAATCATCGTCGCGTCCTTTGAAATTGCAACATATTTTTTATGCATACCAATGCTTAGGTCAGCCAATATACTGTGCCACTATAAAGATATGAATGAAATTGTAATGAAAACGATGACAAAGTGTAAGAGAGTAACATCACATATTTTTTTAGTATTAATCTCGCAGGCTTCCCAAGGCTAACTAATGTAGCTTCAGGTACTGAAATACTAAGTAACTATAATATTATTTTAAAGACCTACTATTTTTAACCCTTAATTACTCGCGTGGGTATACTTTACCCCAGTGAGGTTTACAAGTGTTATAACACTCCGCCATTTTTGAAGTGAACGGAACGGCGGTCCGTGTAGCTGCTAAATATCTCCCCCCGCCCCGGATCAGTCGCGTGCGCCGCTCCGCACTGTGTGGTTGTGTCCAGAGATCGCGCCTGGGGTATATATTGCCCCACGCGAGTGGTTTATTGCGACTTTTTGTTAAATAGTAAGTGTTAATATTTTTTAGCTTATTTACTGATTTGTAAGTTCATTAGAGTGTATTGATTACTTATCCTTCATTTTGCTTATTTTTAGGTTAGTAAACTCGAAATGGCACGTCAACAGCTTTCTGACCACCAAATTGGTCAATGTTTACTTGAAGAGGAGGAAGAAAACATTATAGACAGTTCTGATGAAGATGAAATTGAGTGCAGAAATAATTCAAAGTGACCATGACTCGAATCTCAAGAAAGTGCCATGAAATGGAGTCGGAATGGAGCAGTGATGATGGTGAGCCGCTGTCTAGTCACGCAAGTAATCGCAATACATATTATTTATCAAAAAATAAAGATACAAAGTGGGCAAAGGAGCCGCCACGTACCAGCGTCCGTATTCGTAGTCACAATATCATGACAGAAACACCTGGACCCAAGGGAACAGCCACAACAGTCAGCACAATACCAGAAGCATTCTTTTGTATGTTTCAAAGAATACTATACATCTTATATTATGCCACACCAACAACTACATACAATCAATTCAAGAAAAGTTTCAACGAGAGCGTGATTGCAAAGTGATAAATTATGAAGAACTTCTGGCATATTTCGGTTTGCTTTACATGTCTGGTGTGCTGCGTTTCTTCCTCACTTGAATTTCAAGGATCTTTGGGCTACCGACGGAACAGGTATCGAGTTTTTTCAAAATACAATGTCATTTAACAGATTTCTATTATAAAACGAGATGTATTCGCTTTGACAACAAAAATACTAGACCGGAAAGACAAGTAATAGATAAATTAGCAGCTGTAAGAGAGTTCACTGATATGATGAATAATAATTTTATGTCAAATTATTCTGCGTCGGAAAATGTGACTTTGGACGAACAATTACCCGCATTTCGAGGCAGATTTTGCGCTGTCGTTTATATGCCAAACAACCCACTAAGTATGGCATAAAAGCATTACGCACTCGTTGATTCAAAAACATTTTATCTTCTAAAATTTGAAATTTATGCTGGAGTACAACCCGATGGTCCGTATCAAGTGCCGAATGATACACTAAGTCTTGTGAAGCGGATGATTGAACCCATCTCAGGTACTGCGCGAAATGTTACTATGGACAATTGGTTCACCAGCATTCCACTTGCAAAAATACTTTTAAAGGATACCAGCTCACTATGGTCGGAACTATTCGTAAGAATAAACCGGAAATTCCTCCTTGCTTCCAGCCTAAACGAACCCGAGACGAGCATTCCACTTTATTTGGTTTTCAAGAAGATTTAACTATTTGCTCATATGTCCCGAAAAAATCCAAGGCTGTATTGATGGTTTCATCTATGCACCATGATGACGTTGTAGTCGAAAGTGAGAAGAAGAAACCGGAGATCATTTTGTACTATACCATACAAAAGGTGGCGTAGACACTAATGATCAATGTGTTCAAATTATAACGTCGGCAGGCGCACAAAACGTTGGCCAATGGTTATTTTTTACCACCTTATCAATGTTGCTGGTATCAATGCTTGTGTAATTTATAGGCACAAAATTGACCAGAAAATGTCGAGAAGGGAGTTTCTCAAACACCTGGCAGTTGATTTGACAAAGGCTCACCAACAAAGTCGATCCGCAATACCACAACTACCGCGGGCCATACAAAAACGCCTGAAGAGGAATGCTGAAGTTCAAGATGCTGGCTCCACGTCCAGAGGTGGTCCATCGACAAATTACAAAAGGTGTCATATTTGCCCAAGATCGAAAGACAAAAAAAATCCGATTTGTGTGTGGAAAATGCCATCAGCACGTTTTGTCATAGCCACTCCACCATGACATGTGATGAATGTACTAACTAAATAGTTCCTACAAAATGTTAATTGATCTCGTATTACTTAATTAAAGTGTTGATTATTAAACTGTTACCTTTAAGTACAAAGTTGATTTTCTCTAAATTTTATAATAAAAATATAACAAATTAATAAATAGTGTTTTTATTTAAAATTTTAGATTGGGGTTAAATATTCCCCACGCGAGCGTTAGTGTGATTTTTTTGACGCGAGTAATTAAGGGTTAATTACAAACTACATCGTTTATTTAGCTTTTACGTTAATTAAGTTAAGCATTACCGTTTGTGGGACTTACTTTCTTGCGCAGCTATTAAAATTTTGCTTATTTACTCGGCTCGAGGACTACCGTGCGCCCAGTTGGTGTATAATGCGCGTCGCAATGGTCGCGAGCGGGCTCAATGAAACATAAAGCATATTGTTGGGCCGGACTAGTTCACAGCCAGTGGTTTCATTGTATTCGCCAGTTCACTTGTATTACGGCGCTTGTGTCCTTTATAGTTCGTTGGGCAATCTAGTTTATTCACTTAATTTTGCCTTTTTATACTGCGTAACAGAAAAAAAATAAACCCAGCCTTTTGTATGCCTAGAGCTTACAATATACAAAAGAAATAGAGCTGTATGTGTAGGCGATAGAGTTAATATTTGCTTATTTTGTTACAGGAAAGGGTCAATGTTCTCTGGCTAGACCCTAGCCCTCTTTGATAAATAGGGTACCCGTATCAATGTTATGTTAGTACTATGAGCCATGAGGCGTTTATTTTCTACTAGTCTAAGATCCCGCTATACAACGACCTTCACCGAGATGCTTATTTGATGAGACGTATTTTTTATGTTATTAAATATGCCAATAAATATATCCTATATGGGTTGCCTAACAAATTTCAGTCCAGAGTATTTTTAATTAATAATTAAAAAATATTTTTTTTTATAAACATTGCACCGGTGTGATTATTTAATAAATTTGATACCAATCGAAAGTTTGAAGCCCATAGAATATGCAAACGTTAGGTTGCCTATTTTTATCCGGTCACAACCACGGGTTGCCAGGTGTAAACAGGTAAATCCATACTAGCATTTTGCAACGTTCTGATTATTGAATCATCTTCTTCTATCTTCTATACTATTAATAAAGGGTAACGCCTCGGCCTGTGACTGACTGACTGACTGACTGACTGACTGACTGACTGACTGACTGATCTATCAACGCAACAGCCAAAACTATACCACCGTGTTCCTTATGAATAATCTTTCATTTTATCTAAAAATTGATTCAATAATCAGAACGTTGCAAAAATGCTTGTATGGATTTACCTGTTTACACCTGGCAACCCGTGGTTGTGACCGGATAAAAATAGGCAACCTAACGTTTGCATATTCTATCTAAAACATATAACAAATGCACATAGATGCCATAACCATGCAGTTGAGCATGCATGTTGTACGATAACTCCATGGGGTACGTCCCATAGAATTAACGTTACGTTGTTACAAACAAGTTCATGTGAATTAATCGAAGTCTGAAATAAATTATTATTTTCATATCGCAACCCTAGGAAATGCCAATAAAAAATCAGAACGAGCGAATGAAGTTCCAAAACGTTTTGAGAAAAAATCTTGATCCCGCGCCCTTAATGTCCCAACAAAAGGTAGCAGAACACATTTTTATTGAACCAAGACCAATAAAGGCTCTTGCCCCTAAAATCTCAGATCCTCGCGATCGGCAGATGTTGTGGACCACGATAAATTTTACGAGAGCCGGAAATCGCTGAACACGGGTCCGCCACTTCAGGGGGCACCAGTAAGTGCGGCCCCTACGCGCTCCTCAAATAAACACCTATTAGACTAAAAATACGTGCGAACTTAGCTTCGATTTGGGGTGAAACGTTTGTTTTGGGGACACTTCATTTGGGATCTCGACACCCTCGGGTGACGTTTGTTTTGTAAATAGTAAAGGAGATCATGAAGAAAATGAAACGGCCATTTGGATTTGGATCAGATCTTCCAGCTCTATAAACTGACCTTTATGAAAGTAAAAAAGATCTTTCGATAAAGTAATATTTTTTCTTTCTGAGTATTACGGTACTGAGATGAATTAAATGAATGTGTCCCAAAAGTATTCAACCCACACACGTCCCAATCTCTATAAACTTCGTTTATGACGTAAAATTTGGAACATTTGATTCGCTTATAAGTGTTTACACCAACCAATAAATTGTAAAAGCCACAACTCGTATAACGATAACGCTCCCAAAATTAATTATCCCAAAACGTTATCAAAGCGAGCGAGGCAAGTGGCCCGTCCAAACGAGCCTCCATATTGAACTGACAGTCAAGTGGCAGTAAACATTTTAGGGCTAATTTGAAGGAAGTTATTGGCACTTACCCCCGTCATATTTTTACATACCGACCCTGGCTATATTGCTTTGTAAGCAAGGTCTGAGCAGCTATCAAACGCCGAAAGGAAAGCCCTTTTTAAATTGAACAGGTATTTTCTTATTAAGCGATTTCCGTGAAAGGGTTACACTTCGGAGCGTCGATCCGGCCTTTTTGGTGAATGACAATAAATCTGGAATGTAATCTGTTTATTTGTAGCACTCTTTTCGGTCCGCTGTGCTCGGCGAGGATTGTGCCAAATCGTCTGGAGCCTTAACTTTTAACGATTTGGCACAATCCGAAAAACTTCCTCACTTAGATGTAATTTCACATTTCTTGCTTCAATGGCTTCATGGGAATTTTTCACTTTGTGATTTGCGAATTTTCCGTGTCAACTGTTAAATTATTCAAATTGTATGGTGGTTTATTATATCTTGGTGCTACGGTTATAAATTTCGTTCATTTGAGATTCTGCTTTTTGTGCTTTCTTTAAATGGCGGGTGTCCATGGGCGGCGGTAATCACTTACCATCAGGTGAACCGTCTGTTCGTCTGCCCCCTATCTCATAAAAAAAAAAAAAAAAAAAAAAAAAAAACTTTGTACTAGATATGCCTTTTATTTAAAATCTTTTTTTTGGCCACGATTATGATCTGGTAGTGTTTATTGGTCCACTAGCTTCATTATTGGATTTATAATTTTTTATATTTGTTTTAGCTAAGCGTTAAAGCTATTATAGAAACCCAATACAGTGTTTGTTGATAAACTTGTTATGAGAAAGTTTCTATTAGATTAATTTGGTTTGTACAGAAATCCGGCAATAGAAACTTTGTTGAGACTTCGTCCACAATGCAACATAAAACTGCAAAATCTTATTCATTCAACACACGAATCTCATCTAGAATCTGTTCGCAGAATAATCTCAGACCGAATTCTTTGAAAATTTTTGAGACAACTTACTTATTCAAATCTCAAAGGCAGCTCAGTTTATAAGGCTATCCGGCGCTCGGTTATCCGCCCGGGGCGCAACCGGGATTGCCGGGCCGAATGCGACTTTATTACCATCGGAGAAGGTTTCAAATATATCTTAGATATAATAATAGTTTCTATTCGATAAATGTTGACGAATATAAAATATTATTTATTGTTGATCTGTTTAACTTTAAGTGACCGAATGTTTTATAACTATGAAATTGTC
Organism: Cnaphalocrocis medinalis; assembly: GCA_014851415.1. NCBI lineage: Eukaryota > Metazoa > Arthropoda > Insecta > Lepidoptera > Crambidae > Cnaphalocrocis > Cnaphalocrocis medinalis. Next base: position 6,371 of record JABMDO010001385.1, read on the forward strand.
TATTTAACAAATGCTTTCTCTGATCTGCTATTTCCATATGAGCCAATGACCCGAAGCCAAAGAGAAAAAGCCAAATGGCGAAGTTGCATTAAAATTCACCTTGAAGAAGGTGCAATAATACATTAGAAGTACAAGTTCCTCGATATGATGCTGTGACGAGTACTGCAGCTCGCATCGCACGGGCTGGCCGGCTGTCTGCGCTCTATGTAGGTAGTGTATACGTTGGTATACACTACCTACATAGAGCGCAGACTTCGTATACTTCGTATAGTGTGTTGACACTATACGAAGTATACGAAGTGTATACGAAGACGTGAGTCGTGATTTGCATGATTTTAATCGTTACATCAGTCGAAAACAGTAAAACAGTCAGAAATTTGGTCGCTGTTTAACCTAATGGTAAGTGTTTAAGTTGTTTGATAGTCGCACTTTAGAGCAACGACGGCTGCGTTTGGAGTTTTCTTTCTAAATTTCAAATTTTAGTTTAGGCGCTATTTAAAACTGCTTGTTTTTAAGTTATGTTATTGGTACTTAATAATAAACGTTTTTATCTTTCATACGGCAAAATTAAGAACGAATACTAAGTGACAACGTACACTAAATTAAAAATCAACTGTAAGAACGGTAATAAGAAATAATTTTACGAGGTTATAAAGTTTACACAAACGGTAAACATCTATCTACATATTATGATACCTATGGTATCATATGGTATGGTAGCTTGAAATACCCATTTAAAATTATAATTAAAGTTAAAGTTTTTATTGCTTCTAGGTATCAATTTAGTTTTATCATACCTATTTGATTTGCAAAGATTATCTTCATTACTGTTAGCGCGATTCCCAGAGTATCGTTATTGGAAGCCAGTACCATTTGATTTGAAAACCAATTTCCTGTTTTACGACGCTCTTAGGAGTGAATGGGTTTACAATCCATGTACTACAGTATTATTCGATTCAAAAGGTTATCGAGTAATGGTGCAAGTTATACAAGCTATAATTTAGAGTTGAATGGAGTATAGATTAAATGGGGATACAATGGAGCACTTTTAAACTATTCACACGGTTTGAAAGAAGTGCATTAGATGGTATCACCCCAGGTGCGAGCTCGGGCATGCTGTGACAGGGCAAAACAAGCCCGATGACGGCACTTAGCCGCTTTTTGTGAGGGATCTGAAATTACATACGCGTCTCGAACGGGGGGTCCGCTGAAAGCAGCCCACGTGTACGGGGTATTTTTGGACCCCGACAGATGCAGATAAGCAAATAACCTGCGAAAACACTTGGGGTAATCTGTAGTTAATAGGCGGCGGCGTGTGAGAGCGATAAATCAACAGCTTGCAGATGAAACAAATTGCCACTTTGGTGACGGATGAAGGTATTTTGGGGTAACTTTCAGTTGTCTAGTGATTACCTCTAATACAAAGTTATTTTTATGCTCTTAACAAGTTTTAAGATGGATTATGATTATATACAAAAGTTGTGTGTAAACGTGTATTGTTAACAGAATATCAAGTAAACAATGATTTTCTCTGTGTGAAGTAAACTTCGATGTAGGTATATGCGCATATTTATTACACGTCTCTTAAAACGGAATAGTAAAATACTGTGTAGATCGTATCCCCGATCTTTGACAAGGTAGAGATAAATCTTGAATGAGCTTAGGAGCCCTTAAAAAGTCACTAAAGTAACCAATCACTGCCATGCATCGAGTCTACAAAAATAGCACGAATTCGTAAAGTAAACCGTGCACAGCTCAGTAAAAACGAAGAATGCGACCGCTCGTGTCGCACGGGGCGAGCGCCAACGAAAATAAAGTTTGTCAGCGGACGACAGTCGCGGTGGCTGTCGCGTCGATCTGTCGCGCTAATCTACCGCGACAGCGACAACGACAACGACGCGTGACAGACGCGCGCACGTGGAACGCAATACGTTTCCGATCGGCGACTTCTTTCCTGACGTCAGCTGTCCCTCACCTGTCAAGTTTGGAGATTCGTGAACGGGTTGTCACCGCTGTCGTGGCATGCCACGGTGTTGTCATTCAAATGACAAACTGTTCTCATCTTCAAATAACTACGGATAGAACGAGTCCGAAGAGTTGAAGAAAACAGTGTTATATAACATGGCGTCGCATCAGCGTAATATTTTCCTGGAGATAATGTTCCACTTTTCTACGGAATCCACTTTCCATAAACGTTTTAACTTGACGGTCCCCTTTCAATCTTTAAAGGCACTCTGGATTGTTACTATATTTGAAGAATGTAAAGGCATCAAACTGTTCATTGCTTAAACATTTACTTATCAGTCATAATTCCTACCTTACCTTCAAACATATGTAGGTATCCGATTCAACTAGTGACATGAATCAAATTTAAGACTACCTATATATATTTTTGCATAAAAATCTTAATGCGGTTCACAGAACACCTTACCAAGTTTTAGCAAATACCTAACTCTAATATTTTCGGAAATAAATGGCTGTGATATAGGTACGGGAGAGCCTGACAGACAGACTTGACGAATCTATAAGGGGACGAATCTAAAAACACACCTTGCATCACATTCCACCTAGAATTCACTTTCCACGACCTTCCACCTCGCTCCCTCACTCCTCAGCTGATTGACAGTTATTTGTTTCCGTCCCTTGTTCACGGGTTTCAGTTACGGCGTGAACCGGCCGTTAAACTTTAACTGCCTTTGTTACACACTGGTTATAGCTGTGACCAAATATTGAAATGTCGCATGCGATTCAGATCGCTGCCACTTTTTGGTTTTATTGGTGACATAAATATTGATGGGGATATTTAGTGTTCAAAACACTTAGATTGAGTTCCCCTGTGTAATCAGTAGGGTTTGCAAAAGTCAACCTGTGATTGCGTTAATGTAAACTGGATCAAAACTACGCGTACCCCAAAATGAATCGTCATGAACACTAACTAACTAGTGAACTTCGGCCTCCGATAATAAGAGCTTCCATCTAGGTCGGTCCTGCGCCACCTCCTACCAATCATCAACCTGAGCTCCTCTCCAGACTGATTAAATACGAAGAAAAAGTTAAAATGAAATTTTATGAAGACGTGGAGGGACGTAAAATGTCTACAGATGCACCATGTCCACTTAAAAGAAGCTAAATTCACAGTTAAAAAACCTCATCTACTTGCAATGCAAACAGTAACTCTCATCAAGGCAAACATGGAAATAGAGGCAATAAATGCAGCAGCCGAGCCCGATTCGTCTCGATATTAAAAGAATGCCACCTTTTACAACTTGAGTGGCTGTTAACGGGCCCTCCTGCATGAGCTGCATTTAAACGAACTTCGGCACTAGGGCTCGAATGCACTCGTGTGAGTGCACTTGTACTTGTACTAAAGTTAAGCTTGTATTCAATGAGCTGTATATTGTGCATTTACATGAAAAGGGAGCATGACTACATCATAATAGTGGAAGAATGGGAGCCAAGTTCTATTGATTATTTAAATTCTACAAATTATCAAAATCATCGTCGCGTCCTTTGAAATTGCAACATATTTTTTATGCATACCAATGCTTAGGTCAGCCAATATACTGTGCCACTATAAAGATATGAATGAAATTGTAATGAAAACGATGACAAAGTGTAAGAGAGTAACATCACATATTTTGTTTAGTATTAATCTCGTCAGGCTTCCCAAGGCTAACTAATGTAGCTTCAGGTACTGAAAATAACTAAGTAACTATAATATTATTTTAAAGACCTACTATTTTTTAATTACAAACTACATCGTTTATTTAGCTTTTACGTTAATTAAGTTAAGCATTACCGTTTGTGGGACTTACTTTCTTGCGCAGCTATTAAAATTTTGCTTATTTACTCGGCTCGAGGACTACCGTGCGCCCAGTTGGTGTATAATGCGCGTCGCAATGGTCGCGAGCGGGCTCAATGAAACATAAAGCATATTGTTGGGCCGGACTAGTTCACAGCCAGTGGTTTCATTGTATTCGCCAGTTTACTTGTATTACGGCGCTTGTGTCCTTTATAGTTCGTTGGGCAATCTAGTTTATTCACTTAATTTTGCCTTTTTATACTGCGTAACAGAAAAAAAATAAACCCAGCCTTTTGTATGCCTAGAGCTTACAATATACAAAAGAAATAGAGCTGTATGTGTAGGCGATAGAGTTAATATTTGCTTATTTTGTTACAGGAAAGGGTCAATGTCTCTGGCTAGACCCTAGCCCTCTTTGATAATAGGGTACCCGTATCAATGTTATGTTAGTACTATGAGCCATGAGGCGTTTTATTTTCTACTAGTCTAAGATCCCGCTATACAACGACCTTCACCGAGATGCTTATTTGATGAGACGTATTTTTTATGTTATTAAATATGCCAATAAATATATCCTATATGGGTTGCCTAACAAATTTCAGTCCAGAGTATTTTTAATTAATAATTAAAAAATATTTTTTTTATAAACATTGCACCGGTGTGATTATTTAATAAATTTGATACCAATCGAAAGTTTGAAGCCCATAGAATATGCAAACGTTAGGTTGCCTATTTTTATCCGGTCACAACCACGGGTTGCCAGGTGTAAACAGGTAAATCCATACTAGCATTTTGCAACGTTCTGATTATTGAATCATCTTCTTCTATCTTCTATACTATTAATAAAGAGGTAACGCCTCGGCCTGTGACTGACTGACTGACTGACCTGACTGACTGACTGACTGACTGACTGACTGACTGACTGATCTATCAACGCACAGCCAAAACTATACCACCGTGTTCCTTATGAAATAATCTTTCATTTTATCTAAAATTGATTCAATAATCAGAACGTTGCAAAATGCTTGTATGGATTTACCTGTTTACACCTGGCAACCCGTGGTTGTGACCGGATAAAAATAGGCAACCTAACGTTTGCATATTCTATGGGCTTCAAACTTTCGATTGGTATCAAATTTATTAAATAATCACACCGGTGCAATGTTTAAAAAAAAAATTTTTTAATTATTAATTAAAAATACTCTGGACTGAAATTTGTTAGGCAACCCATATAGGATATATTTATTGGCATATTTAATAACATAAAAAATACGTCTCATCAAATAAGCATCTCGGTGAAGGTCGTTGTATAGCGGGATCCTATACTATACTAGATATTTCACGCGTAACACTGACTATGAAGGTTAAAACAAATTTATACAGGTTTTGTTATACCTACTTGCTACCTAAATTATGTAGACAGGAATACAAAGCAATAAGGCATGTTATTCTCATGAACCTTGAATGTAAAAGTGCATAAGTGCAAGGTGAATTTAATATTGTCCAGAAAATGACTACTTGTACGGCGCTGGTGAGCATTAAGCCACATTTTGCCTTAAGAAACTGTAAACCAAAATTACATACTTTGTCGAATGCCAAAATTATGCAGGAATCTCAACCAGCTAAAAAGACCTAAGTTACAGGCTTCCATCCGTAAAAAATACTAAGTTTCAAATACGAGTAACTATACTTCTAATGAAATAAAATGCACGTTTTATCTAAAACGTAATAGACAAGCAGATAAATCACCTAATGATAAGCAATGGCTTCAACCCATTGGCCCCTGCAAGACCATAGCAGTAAGATTAAAAAATCTCTCTATTCAGTCTCTGGAAGGTGAACAAAAGCAGTCAACTTTATATAAATATATTAGTATCATACAACGCTTTTTAAACATAACATTCAAACATCATTGTCACATTTTTATAACTTGAAAAATTTATCTTTCGACAATAACAGTCACATTACAATACCGACACATTACAACAACATTTTTCTTGTCACCGAACCCATATCATTCGATTACAAAGAACACATTCCGTTTAATGTTTAATTCATTCCATCCCGAGGTATCCTCATAAGTTATGATCACTATTGTCTCAAAAACTGCCCCGTGTTGTCTTTAGCCCCGTAAGTATCCGGGCGTTACTGTTGAATGTTTCATGTGAATAGCAATGCGACAGAAAACATATTGCTTCTCAAAATAACTTCTCCAACGAACATGCTAATTTTCCTCAACGTCATACTGACCAGATTAAAAATACGGCCCAGTGCGGTCTCGCTCACGAAGAGTTCCGTATCATTTTTATAGTTAAATATTCATCTATTTAAAATTTTATGGCACAAAATTTTACAATAGGCCAACATAATTATACGGCATAAGAGGACATTCTTTATGAGTCAATCTTCGGAATCATATAGAGAGGATAATGGTGCGTCGAAAGGAGGTATCATGACCAAGAATAACAAAAGTACTTACACATTGTTTTAATTAATTTTACATTTCAGTTGATTGAATTAAAGTTAAATTACGGTTTACGTTTTATGACATACTAAATACATTTTTGTGAGCAGATTTTATGGTAATAAGTTAAACTTTATGGGTACCTAATAAGTCAATATTAATATTTATTATTTTGGAAGTGTCTCTACTAGGGCTCTGTTTTTGGAAATTTGTCTACGGAACCCTAAAATGAAACGAGTTTGCCTCAAATAACATCGGTGTGTCATTATAAGGCATAGGTTGGAATTAAGCGGAATATTGGCAATAAAGTTCCGTATTGATCGAAACTTATCAACATCTGATTATGCATGATAGCTGCTTTTATGAGATGAATAAGAATTTCATGAGAGAGCAATTACAATTTTTTTTACGTGATAGGTGGCGGTTGAGCAGACGAATAACCTGATTGTAAGCGATTGTCGCCGACCATAGACATCTGCAACACCGGTGAAGTCACGAATGCGCTGCCAACCCCTTTCCCCCCAATTGGGTATCCGTTATCATCATTCACTCAACGGAACACAGCTACCTTTTTTTTTTTTTGGTGACGATGGGGAAATGCTGCCTTATGCACACCCGGCCGCTGGGAGGCGACCGGGTAGTGTGGGGCTCTCCTCTGGGTTGGGCCTCTGCTAACCAGAGGCCGTCCAGGGGCATACCCACTAAAACCCCAACGACTTATCCCGGCAAGTCCAGGCTCGGGGTGAGGCACGGGGAAAACGGACGAACCTTGCCACCGCGAACTCACCCATGGACTGCGAGGCTCGCCAGTGCGGCCCCACTCCACTCTTCCGAGGCTGCGTCAGACACAACCCCCAGGGCCTCTCCCACGACCCTCCTGACGCACCCTCCCGATTAGACACCCACACTGCTGGCTGCAGTGCAGGCACCGTCGAGAGGGTGACTGCGGGGACCCTTCCCCACCCATACGCTACTGGATGCAGCACAGAGCGGGTTGGGGAAACAAACCCCGCAGCTTCAAGACGAAGCCGCCCGAGCTACCAACTCCGCTGGATGCGGAGCCAGGAAAACGGGCAACACCGACCTGCCGCCGCAATTCGCTGGCTGCGATCTTGCAGCGCAGGTCTTCACATCAGGGGCTTTCACCCACTGCGCCCGGAGGCGCTCCACTCATGAGGGGGGGCTGACGTCAAAGCGCCCCGCCGGAAAAATTGCCGCGCAACCCGCGCGGGCGGAGTCGGACACAGCCCCCCAGGTCCGAAGACCAGTGTGCGTCCGTCGGCCGTCGGGTAGCAATCCACCGCAGTGAGATTACTACCCGCCGTTGCCCGGGGAACACGGGTCCGGTGTTACGGTAACCGTTTCTGACTGATACCAGCCGCGGCTGGAATCAAGACAGAACTGATTACCAGCGGGGCCGCTCGTGGAGGTCGACGCACCTTATCTCCCCAGCTACCTTACAACACACGTTCTTATCCACTGAACTACAATCTCTATTAGTAACCACTTGTTACCAGGCGGACTAAATTAAATTAATTCCCAAAAAGTTATCTCCGATTTTCTACTACAAAAACATCAACAGCCTACACATTGGTTTTGTAATCTAACCCGTAAACAAGTAAACAGTGTTCGCAAAGTACGTAAATCAAGGATAAACACGGTCTCACAAACAATTTCCGCAACATATTAAGCCCGGGAATATAATAGTTTTATCTCGAAAGGGAAAACATCCCTTTATAGAGTTTGCAGCGGACTGTACCCGGGCTAGTTAGAGGGACCACTATTTTGCGTTGCGATAGGATTTATCTTTGGTAGTTGAAAAGTTGGAATTATGTTAATTGTGTTTTATCATCATTGTGTATCTTCAAATGTGTGTTCATCATCTAATCTTGGCTATTTGTATCCAAGCCCCAGCATGAATAAAATCATCACCTGGATGTCATCATAGCGGTTGGCACCAGTTGCGTTGTATCTACATAGCCCGGGATCCATTTTCCTTTACACTTCGTCCTTTTTGCACGGTTTTTGGCATCCATTGATCTCACTGGTCATTGGCACCTTATGACTTTAGGCCATACTTTTTAGGTCTATCTCTTCCGACGCTTTTTTTGCACCAACAATCACATTCTTAACTTTGCGGCTTGTTTACGATAATTATTTGCATGTCAGACTTTTTATTAAACTAGCACCTCGACGTAAGTGTCCCGCTGAGCGGATAAACATATCCTTAATCTTTGATATCATAATAAGATCTCTGACATTTATTTTTTGCTCATAAAATAACTAAAGCATGAAGGCATAAATATTTTAAATCAGTGAATAAGTGTACATATACCTATCTTATTATTGGGATATCTTAAATAAGATAAAATACTCTTTATTACACTAGTTGGTCAAGGTATTTGAATTGGAGTAAGGGAAGGGAGACCTACACTCAGCACTTGGTGATGATGATATGATTGAAGGGGTCAACGTGTACAGACTGTTAGAGGTTTTTTTTGTTATGATATTGGTGGCAAACGAGCCGACGGATCACCTAATGGTAAGCGATTAGCGCCGCCCATGAACACCTGCAACACCATTGGTGTCACAAGGTACGCTGCTTACCTTTCAACGCCCGTTTGGATTGGGCCTTCGGTACTATTACGGAGCGGGTCAGGAGAAGGTTTTTAAAAAATAAATTTATTATTGCTGGAAAGATTTAATGAATTTACTGATAACATGCACTATTATCAGAGTGAATGTTACTACGTCGTAAAGTATGACTCACCGTTGTTAACGTTTATACTTTACTTACACCTTTATCGGATTATCTTAGTAATTACATATTACATTCTAGGTCAGATGATAATCCCATCAATATTAATCTTAGATAATTTGCCACATAATCTTAACCTTAGTTGCCAAGCCATACTATTTAAGAGGTAAATTCTATAGACATCGAAAGACCTTATAAACTAACCGAAAAGGCGATACACTAGCGTGATGCAATCGATACCCAGCGCCATCTATAGGTAGAAATTTTAACTAATGCTCCGAAACGAAGTGAGGCCGGGCCACTAGTATTAATATGCATTTATTTCAATCTACAATCGCATACGCGTATTTCTACCATGAGCTCGGCAATGGCAGAAAACCTCGTGAGAAACCGTTTCGGATAGTTTTTGTAACCCTGATTCAATTGGTCTATTAAATTCAAAGATTTAAATCATAGATATGCCCTGACACCTAAAAACGAGGCAATACTTAGAATAATAACTCTATAGAAACCTAATGCGTCCGCACAATTAAAGCTTAGTGGGTGGTACCCTAATTGGCGAAGGGGCTCGGTGGTACCCTTAGTGTCAAATGTGACAGCGACCCGAACGTGTCTCCCGAAATAAAAATCATTATGACGGTTTGTGCGGTTAAATCGTGTCACAATAGAAATTAAAGGGAATAAGAATAATATTATCACTATCACAAGTAAGCTTTCAATATTTCATTGTATCTTGTTTATATTTAATCCAAAATAGAAACGTTTATTTTCA
>JABMDO010001386.1:0-14902 GCA_014851415.1 Cnaphalocrocis medinalis
AAATCATATTTCACCCTTTTACAATTATGAACTCCATTCAACTTAGTTTATTTTCTTGGTGAGTAAATTTGAATGATTGACTCCAGACCATCCTGCTAGCCCAAGATCCCAGTGCCGCCATACCTACGTCATTTTAGCAAAGCTGAAATTTCGATTATTTATAGTCTAGTATGTAGTTAGGAGATTATGTGTAGGTACTTACTAGCTCGAAAGCGGGGCTTTTCACAGGTAGCGCGAAAAAGGTGTCTGGGAGAATAATTGGCCATTGGATTGGTCTGGCTGCTTACAAAGAGTTTGGGAATAGAACCACGTAGTTATATAATATGTCAAATTTTGGCTTACTAAAATGACGTATTTAAGTACGCATACTCCTACCTACATACTAGACCAGTGATGGGCAAACTTTTCTGATGGGGGGCCACAAAGTTTAAAAAAATCTAGAGAAGGGCCAGAATTATAAAAAAAATAGGCAAATGTGTTAAATAAAGCTTTTAATTATGAAATCAAAACATTACAGCAATATTACTAACTTTATTCGAAGGCCCTGCTGTGGGCGTGTGAGACATATGTATTGTTTTTGATTGTCCATTATATTTTCGAAAGCAGGTTCCATCTGTGATGAACTAACTTTCAGCAGTGCGAAAAGGTGTTCATCAGTCAAATCGGTTTCTGATTGAATTCTTTCGCAATTTCATTGTTGAAAAAGTCTGTTCGCACACATAAGACGACGCAAACATAGCCATAATTTTCTGGGCGTGAGCAATCATCTTTGGAAATTGAGCTTTTGGCAGTGCTCTATAAAAATCTAGTTTTGTCGAATTCAAGAACAACTGCTTTAAATGGGTACTGCACTGCATGTTCTATAATTTCTAACTGCAATTCTGCAGATACATTTTCCGGATCTACATTGAACGGCATCGAGAAAACATCTAGGGATGACTGAATGTTCTTAAAATCTTGAAACCTAGTTTTCAAATTCTGTGTGAAGTTTTTTCAAAGCCTGACTAAATTCTTTAAGTTTGTTTCTCACTCTCTGGCGACATGGATTTTAGAACGCGGAAAGTGTGTTAAATCGTTCTTCGCCACGTAGTTATGAACAGAAGAAGCTGAGTTTTAAATGATTTCAGACAACCCCAAGTCTCATCTATAAATTGGTTCTTTCCTTGCAATTTTTATTTAATTTGTTGTAGTGTTCGAGCAAGTCGGTAAAAAATGCAAAATCGGTACGCCAATCTTTGTCTTCAAGATTTGAAAATCAGACCATTTGTCTGTTTTATTCTTTAAGAAATCTTGTATTTCCTCTTTTAAATGCCAAACCCTTTCAAATGCACACCCACAAACTAAGCCATCGTACTTTCGTGTGGTAAAGAATATCAGAGTAATCTGCGTCGACTTCAGTCAGAATTCTTGAAATTGTCGGTGTACCAAGCCCCGAGATCGAATCGTATTAATTAGTTTTATAATCACATAAGTACATGAGTAATATCTATTGCAGCTTTACAAAGGGACGTCCTGGTGAATTATACAATGTAAAAATACAACATCGTGATTAGGATTCTGGTTCCGAAAAATACCTAAAATAAAAAAAAAAGAGTTTAAAAAAAGTTTAATAAAGAGTTTTACATACATACATACATACCTGCAAATCCCGCGTTTTTTCCAATCATGTTTGGGGCGCCGTCTGTAGTTGCATTACATAATTTTGAAATGGGCGCATTCAAGTTTGAAGACCTTCGCAAAATTCGTTATAAATTATTTGCCCCGTAGTTTTGCCTTTCAGCGATTGCATACAAGCTAGCTCTTCAGTAATATTAAATTCGTCGTCAACGCCTCTAATGAAGATTAATAATTGAGCAGTGTCACTTCTGTCTGTACTTTCATCCAGTGTTGCGGAAAAATATTTAAAGGTTTCTATACGCTGTTTTAATTGAGTCGACAAGTTTGATGCAATGGCATCAATTCGCGTTGTTACTGTTTTTCCGCGATAAGCTGACAGACTCAAACTCTTTAATTTTTTCTGGACATAAAATTTTACTCACACTCACCATACAATCTTTTACAAACTCTCCTTCTGAGTATGGTTGTTATTTTTAGCAATTTTATAAGCCACCACATATCCAGCCAGTGTAGAAGCCTTTTGAGCAGTGTTTTGCTTCATAAACATATTCTGTTGAGCAGCTATGGTTTTTTTTAGGTTTTCCGCATTCACCTTTTTTTCTGCGTCATTCATCAAAGCATATTTCGCACCCTTATTCAAACAAAGAAATAACTCAAAATTTCACATTTGTGGGAAAACGCAATTGAAGTTTGACATCTCCGCTTAGTGTACTTCAAAATTAAATTTAAAATAAACTAATAACAATAGCCTTGTTTTAAAAATAGCTATGAATAGTTTAAAACATATAGAAATTAATTTGTATGGAGATCATAGTTATCTATAAAAGGAAGGTATTTATTTATATTGTTGAAAAAAAAGTTCGTACTTATTTCACTTTTTGATAAAAAATATTAATTTAATTCCTTCAAAATGGTGCGATGCAAGTCAGAATGTTGCTGTTTTTTATTGTTATAATTTAAAAGGTTTTATCTTTTTTACTTTTATTCCAGTATTAGATAAAATTAAGTGTAACACAAAGACTTAAATTTATGTAAAGAGGTGCATTTCCCCCCAATTGGGCCTCCGGTGCCCTTACTTACTCCACGAAACACAGCGCAGGCGCTGCTTCATGCCGGTATTCTGTGAGACCGTGGTATCACTCCGGTTGAGCCGGCCCATTCATGCCGAATACGTTCTGCGCTGCGCAATTTTGCGCGTTTTTTGTTATGTCGACGACGCACTGGTGACAGTCAGAGTTTTTGAACTTCGGGGTGCTTGCTACAGTACTGGCCACTGCTGCAAGGCGCGGATCCAGACCTCAAAAATGGTTGTGGGCATCTAGGGATTATCTGACTTAGGACAAAGTGGAAGGGGGGATTCGAGCGGCTCGTTCCCCCTAGCTACGCCCGTGATAGTGGGCATCTAAGGATTTTTCCGACTTGGAGTATCGTCGAATGGGGGTCCTAGCGGCTCGTCCCCCCTAGGTACGCCCAAAGTTGTAGGTGCAACCTCCCCCGCCATCCCCCTCTCCCTCTCTTAGAATCTGCTGATCCTAAGTCGATAGAAGAAAGTGCAAAGTTTCAAGTAAATTTAAAGCTGTGGGGATGCCCACAGTGCCCACAATGGTGGATCCGCTCTTGACTGCTGTGACAGAGGTTGTGTCAAGGGGTACAGGTGGCACTTCACAAGTACGAGGCAATCTGATTTCACGGTCCTCGGAAAAATACACCTCCTGGTCCCACCCACCACAATGGACTTCCATCCCAGTTGGAGCTACCCTTAAGTACTTGATACTCGTGGTTGACAGCAGATAGGAGTTAACCGGGCACTGGCAACGGCTGGTCCCGAGATAAGTTGGCGCTGCGGGGGCTCTTAGTCCGCTGCTGCCCAACCTAAGTGGAGGCGATGAAAGCTGTCGCCGTTTATACATCTGATCTGGTCGGGATCATGAACCGTCATAAGGCTTGTTTCAAGTACAGAGGGTCATGGACGTTCGGATAATTGTGGGATACCGCGCCATAGCAGGTTCCCTTAAGGGATCTAGACGCAGAAGTCCAGGATTATGTTTACTGGCAAGGTGCTCAAGTCCGCAGTAAATGTTGCCGGGTGTTTGTGGTTCCTTCGTTGTTTCTGGTTTCCATAGTACAAGGGAAAACCTTAGTTTGGGACCAGGACAATGTAGGTGATGTTGTTTCAATTTATTTATTTTATTTATTTTTATTTATTCTCCGCTGGACGCAGTAGTGCGGTAGTAAAGAGCTGCTCAGGACACGGCACTAAGTGAATGGCGACGGCACCTAAACTAGTTCGACACCGTAGGTTCTGAATCACGACGTCAGATTCTGGAGCCGGTCCGGCCCATGACCCATCTTAGACAGATGGTTTCAAAGAAAGTTTGGTGGATCGATGAGCTATCGGTTGACACAGATCCTCTCAAGACATGGCTGAGTTGGAAGGTATCTATGCATCGTTGCCGGTGCAGATGTGTAGGACTGTGCGGAAGATACCGCACAGCACATAATGGCGGAATGCCTGCGTGGGATGAATCATGGACAACATTACGCCGCAGCCCTTGGAGATCGGGACCTCTTATTGCCGCCCGTCCTAGAGAAGATGGTCAGTAATGGAGTTCTGTTTCATTTCATTTAATAAAATATGCCACCAGTTTGCACTAAGGTTAAGTTAAATTCGAAACAGTTAAATATTTAAATTATTCGATTGATTGATATACTGTGTTTCGTTCACAGTTCGGTTCGGGTCCTGCATAAAAGTAAACCTACTAATTTAACCTTTATAGTCTAAGTAGGTAGTTATTCAATCCAAGGTGCTGGCCTCCGTCTATCAATGGACCGTGGCCAAAAAAGAAGAGGGCGAGCCCTAAGTACTGCTTACGAGAGTGCGATTACGAGATGCGCAAGGAGGCGCATAAAGATCTTGTCCGGAGATGGTCCACTAGCCTCGGCATGGCCGAGTTAGGTCGGTGGACAACGGACGCGCTAGCACCGGTTTTAGCCTAGTGGATAGAGAGGTCCCACGGATTCCTTTCGTTTCGTATGGTGCAGATTATTACAGGTCATGGTTGCTTCGGCAAGTTCCTGCACCGTATCGAGCGAAACGAGACCGAGCACACTGGCCGTGTGCAACTCCTGGGAACAACAGCGCCAGGAGTTGGGAGAGACCTTTCGCTCCCAGCCATAGTCCAAGCGATGGTCGCCAGCGACCAAGCCTTTACGGTCTTTGCCCCTTTCTGCGAGGGCGTAATTTATTAATAATAATACACAGACGTAATATCACAGAAAGAGGCCGTCGAGTAACAGCGGGAGGAGGATCCCTTTTCATGCGCTCGCAGAGGGACAAGGAGAGGAAGAAGACGCCGACCAGACGCGCGTCTCCCTCCTCTCCGAGAAAGAGGCCAGTCAGTGCGCGGTGCGGGGGTACGGCCACTGGCACTGCACAGGACTTCTTCTCAGCTCGGTAGGGATGGCTCGGCGCTCTCAGCTGTCCCTATCTCCCCTCCCTAGCTTGACTAAGGGAGGGATTTTAGGGCTCGCGCTGTAAGTGGCCACCGCCTGGGAAGGAACGTTTCCTTCCCACTCTGGCGAAACAGGGAACGTGACATGTGTGAATTTACTTTAAAAGTGAATTAATTTAAAAAGTTAAAAAAGTAATATTTCTAAAATGATTAACACAGAGACTCAACTCCGAAAGCCACAACGGTAATCGTGAATTAACAGTACAAAAGTGACATAAGTGTTAATAAAGTTCAGTATCTTATGAAACGTTTAAAATGAAACAGAATTATATCAAAAATAATACGTAGAAATTTCAATTTTTTTTGTAATAAAGTGAACTAAGTCGAAATTATTACACTATTAGATTACATATTAGAGAACATAAATTTTACCTGGCAGTAAAAGACTGAAAGATTTCGTGTTATTTCACTTATAAACGGAAGAGCATCGGTCCGATCTTGAACAAAGCTGGCGCATTACTGAATCTTTCCTTTTACCGGAATCAACTTGTTCGCGCGTTTTACTAAAAGAGAGGCGGACCATGCGCTGTCCCGCTCAGTTTGCTCGTATTTGATTGGCTGTTCGAGTGAAACGATAGTCCTTGTTAAGTTATTACAGTTTTTGATGAAATCTCGGAAAATGCGAATTTTGAGTTATTTCTTTATTTGATTAAAGGTGCGATTTGGTTTTTGAATGTTTGGTGTTAAAATGACGAGCAAGGTTAAAATCTTTAAATACCGCCACCGCTTCATTACAAATAAGACAAACCGGCTTACCATTGTATTCCGTAAAAAAGTATTTCCAAGCCCACTCTTCTTTAAACAGACGACATTCGGAATCGACTTTTCGTTTTTTAGATGCCATTATCCCAAAAGTGCAGCTTATTTATTTCTCAAATAAACGTAAAACGTTGCGTTGACAAGCAAAAGCGGTGCGTACAGCTCACTCAGTGACAGCTCGCGACTGGCGAGTGGCGAAGCGACCGAACAGAGTTCACTCACACCCCCCGCCCCGCCGCCCGCCGCGGCTCGCCGGCGTCGCCGCCCGCGCCTATCGTAGGTAGGTATCACCGCGCTTTGCGCCTCGTACTACGCAATACAACGCAAGTAACGCAACACATAAACTTCGCGGGTAGTTTAGCTACACTAAAGATTATGCATCTATTTCTTAATAAGTAGAATCTACTTTATACGTCTCGACCGTCAAAACGTAGTTATGGCGGGCCATATACTCTCTATGTCGATGTACACTCGGCGGGCCGGATTAAGTACTTTCGCGGGCCGGAGTTGGCCCGCGGGCCGTACTTTGCCCATCGCTGTACTAGACTATAAATTGCAAAAATTTCAGCTTTGCTAAAATGACGTAGGTCTGGCGGCACTGGGATCTTACTCTATATGGAGTCTGTTTAATGCTTTGTGTCGAAGACAGACCTTACCCCTTAGGAAGTTTTACAGTTAAATTCTAGTCGTTTTGATCCCGAATCTTTCAATCGACCATTCTAAACTACATTTGTTCTATGACTTTTGGAATCCACATAAAATAATTGCAACTTTCTATACAGTGTAGGTCACGTGACTTGTTCATGTTGTATGGGAAGTCAAAAAATTTTTCGACGAATTTCCAAAAGTCGTACATTAAACAGAAGTTCAGAACGGTTGGTAGCCAACGTGGTTAAAGGATTTAAGAGTACCCTGTATGTATGTCGCAGTCATGTGGTTTAATCAGCGATTTGATTGGATGAGCGCGTTCATTGAATGGCGACGTTTAATTGAATGACTAAAGGACAACTCGTCAAGTTGTTTAATATAACGTTCAACTTCTTGACTGACTGAACGTCATTGAGCATAGTCGTTGAATGGGATATAGCTGACTTTGTAATGTTTGATGAGTTCGAATCATAAAAGATAACTAACTTTAAATAAAATAAAATATGAAACGACATAATGACACACATTAATAAGATTTTTTTTGAAAATATAATATCAAAAAACAGTGCTATTTTAATCGATCTGTACCAGCTGTTTGACGCCATCTTTGTTTTGATGAGCACCAACGCCGCAGTGGAAAAAAAATAACTAAATTACAATCATTTGACTGATTTTACGTCCGCTATGTTCAAAGAGCTATGTTTCAATCCGCTAATTTGTTGGACGTTGATTGAGGTTTGTTCATTCAACGTTCGGTCTAGTCATTCAATTAAACGTCGCTATTCAATAAACGTGTTAGTCATCCAATCAAATAGCTGTTTCTACCAGATGACTGCGACATGTTTATAGTAACCGTAGTAACCCTGTAAGTATATAGTATTAAGATTATGAACACATGCTTTTGGTTAATTTTAGAAATGGTTTTATGATTTCCCGTTCACTAAAGTAATCATTGGCGAATGTAATTAAGTTAAATCACCCGAGAGTGGGCTCAAATGGAAGATCAACATTAAAATATTTATTTAGGGTTAGGTGTATGGAGTTGGAAAGTGGAGTGTCTTTGCTTTGTGGGTTAATGTTCATATTAAAAGGTTAATCAAGTTATGGGTTACCTACTCTTTGTCGTTAAATGGTCGTATAAGTAATACAGTAAAAAAATCCATGATAAGTCATTAGAGTGGGAATCGAATTTACAACTGTTCGCGTTGGCGAAATGCTCCGAAGCTAACCAACCTACCAAGGATAATAGTCGACGTAGGCAAGCCGGAGTGAGTGAGGGTACCGGGGGCCAAGGGGGTTAAAGGTTGGCACCGCACTTATGAGTCTACTAATGTTGCAGGTATCTATGGGCAGCGGCAATCGCTTATCATCAGGTGATCCGTCTGCTCGTCTGCCGCCTATCTCACTTTAAAAGACGTATTTTTAAGTGTCCACTTTTGCGCCATGCCATCCATCGGATTTGCAAAAACCCTCATTGGTAAATAAAAAGTGATCGGCCTAATGGCAAAAATTCTTATAGACGTAAAATGATTGTTAGTTTTGTGTCAAAATCCGTTTTGAAGATTTTCTTGACGCATTATCGTTATACCATCGCTCTTAAGTCTCTAATTTGTACCCAATCAAAGAAAACAGAACGTGCGTTGTAATACTACTAATTAGCACTTCGAATAAAGATTTAGGGGCTTATACCTAATTACATTGAACAATAGGACACCTGCCTTTGTTTGTAATTAATTCGGATTACTATCTATTTTATAAGGGAATCTGCGTTAATCTTATACTTACCAACTGTAAACGCTTCTTTGTATTTTAACCGGTGTCTCCAAAAAAAGTTTTTATAGTTCAATGTATGTTTTTACAAATACACATTTTAGTTCTGAAAGTGTGTGCAGGCGAAAAGTTGCCTTATTTGTTGGTCCAGTGGTGCCATTATTTGAAATATTGTAATGGTTTGTAGTGAAATCAAGATATTTCAGGAAAATATTCATACCTACTAGCAGTCTCGGCAACTCTCCTACTACTACCTATTACTACTGCTCGGCGTTACTTTACTCACGGCATACTACTAGTACTCGGCATTGTTGTAGTCTATGAGTGGCGGTTACCATTTAGGTACCATCAGATGGGCCGCTGCAAAAGTTGAACGTTGTAAGGCCGAGACAAAAGTTACAGACACAATAGAAAATCAATCAAAAATAAATAGTAGGAAATCAATTGTTACTGCCTTTCAAAAGGTTTTTGTGTCTTACGACGTTAATATTCTAACATAAATTTTGTGTATATTACTCGTATACTCGTGTACCTGTGTAGCTCTTTGCTCTTACTTCGTTTCGGGAG
Organism: Cnaphalocrocis medinalis; assembly: GCA_014851415.1. NCBI lineage: Eukaryota > Metazoa > Arthropoda > Insecta > Lepidoptera > Crambidae > Cnaphalocrocis > Cnaphalocrocis medinalis. Next base: position 8,874 of record JABMDO010001386.1, read on the forward strand.
ATTAATTTCAAGTCGTGACAATAGATGGCGTTGGGCGTAGATTACATAGCGACACTGTTTCGTCTTTCGGATTAGCTATTAGCCTTGACGTTGTCCAGGGTACTTACCTCTTTATAGTAAACACAATAAAAACGTAACAAAAACATACCACACAATTGGTAAGCATTATGGTATATCTACTTAGAAGTGAATGTCATATTTAACTGAAATAAGTAAACCTTCACCAAGATTGATAGAATTTCCACTTTATTACCAGCTAAATAAGTTGAATTTCAAAGCTCCAAGGGATATCCTAATTTAAGCATAAACCTTTGTATCTTTCTCATTAATCTTTCGGACGCTATCCCTCATATTATCTGCCTAAATAAATTCATTTTGGGGTTATGAAAAGGTAGCGAAAGTTGTGACAAGCAATTACCTTAGCTGTGCCCTGTGGCATATGGCGTTTAGAATAAGGCTTGTTATTCCTTGTTGAGCCAAGGTGTTAAATTATTTATTAGTAATGTTTTATTTTTTTATTAACAGGCATTGCCTCCGTCAGGCATTGTCAGAGCCCTATTTGATGTCAGCACTGGTGCCTCCACAGTTACTGATTGGCTCCCGCTAAGGAGAGGAATCATCATCAGCAACCAACACTCGTCCACTGCTAGACATAGGTCTCCCCTAATGCACGCCACCGCTCCCGATTTTCGGCCACTCTCATCCAGCCACACCAGCCAGCCTTCGAATATCATCATCCCATCTTGTCGCAGGGGGTCCAACGCTTACCCGAGTCGCGGTCTCCACTCAAGGACTTTACGGCCCCAACGGTTTGTCAGTTCTGCGGCTAATGTGACCAGCTCACTGCCACTTTAGTTAGTAAGGAGAGGAATATGACGATCAAATTGTCGTCTTCTAATTTTTTTTCCAAGGCTTGACCCTGGCTTGGCTTTCGCGCTGAAGGGGGATATCGATAAAGAAATTGATCGATTAGTTAGTACAAGAGTTTTGGAACCCGTGCAGTATGCGGAATATGCTTCGCCTATTGTTCCTGTGCTCAAGCGCAATGGGTCAATCAGGCTGTGTGCAGACCCTCTTAACGCGATCAGGCAATATTTCATCTACAGTTTCCATGATCGAAACTAGTAATTTATCATCTCTATGGTGGAGCAAACGTTTATCAAGGTGACGGAAATTATGTCTTACTCAGAATATAAATAACACAGTGAATAAAAGATATACGGAAGATTTGTCTTCCATGAAAAGAGAATCTTGGGAAACTTTGGAACTTTTCCCAAAGCGAGAGAATGTAAGTTAGCGATAGTTTTGGATTTATGTCATGGGAAATGTGGCGAATAAGGCCAATTCCCCCGTAAATGTGGAAAATAATGGCGTGTGATCTCCTCGTCACATTTAGGGTGGAAAAAAATATTGGGATCTGGAAAGAAACTACCTCGAAACTTTAAGTAAGCACGTTTTACTTAAAGGTAATATTACTTTTCTATACTAGTCTTCTTCTATACTAGTTATAAAGAGATAAACTACTATAGACAACGACAAGGCTTATAGGTAAACCGAAAACACGAAACGCTTGCGCGATGTAATTTAGCACAGCGCTATCTATTGGTTCATTTCTGAATTACGGTCCCGAAGCGAAGTGAGGGCGGGCCACTAGTTTTTAAATAAAGTAGGTACCTATCAGCCTATAAACTGTCCTACTGCAGGGCAAAGGCGTCCATCCTCAGGCCTACTATGATGGGATTAGGCTAGTTCACCACGCTTGCCTAATGCGGAATGGTGATCACAAATCCGAGCTATGTTCGAAACATTCGAAACACATCACTGTATCTATGGCGCAAGAACGCGCCAGCGCCATCATTCAGTAAGGTTCCATCGCTCCATTCCACTTACAATACAAATGCTTTTACCATTAAAGCCGATCCAGGATTTAAACCCGGATATTAAGGGGCCATCCATAAATTACGTTTAGGGGGAGGGGGTCAGCTAATTGTGACATTGTATGACAAGGGGGTGGGGGGTTCTTAACATTGTGACGTCCCATTTTTAATTAATGTTTATTTTTTCTTGTTTAATGTCTTGCAGTATTTTTAAATTGCCGATTGCCGACGCCGAGACACCAACTACACCAAATCAAATCAATTTTATGCTTTAGTTTTAGTTATAGGTTGTTTAGTTGTAGGTGTTGTTGGTGTTGTAGTAGGTACCAGTTGTCACAAGTGCGAAGCCAACCTTTGACGCTGTGGTATCACTCCAGGTTCATTCATGCTGAAGCGTAGCTCTTCCGCGGTTAAAATTTATGGATGGCACCTAACTTACAAGTGCACCGTGCATTTACCGCGACCGCAGCCGCTGACCGCTCGACCCTAATTCCGGTGCGCTAAAATGCTTCGTACATTCGAGTAGCCTTTATCGTGATTTTGTGGCGGCAAACAAGCTTGTGGGGTAAGAAATGGCGGCGCTGCACATGTGGCTTGGAATCGTACAATGCAGACCGCAGTGGTGACCAAATGCCGTTTGCGGATGCAGATTTGTAGGGGCGTCTTTTCATAGGTGAATGGACGCAAAAAATATTCAAATAGTAATATTGAAATTAGGTTCTAGTGGCCCGCCCTTAATTAGATTAAGAAACATAGTATTATGTATTTAAGTATTTGCATATTTTAGATTTTTGCTAAAAGATGATTCATGCTGTACCGTACAAAATAAACGGTTTGTTGTCACTGTTATTAGAAATGGAAATAGAAAAAATCTTTATTCAAGTTAGGTCCATACAGAACACTTATGAATGTCAAAACACAATATAATCTACCACTGGTTCGGAACTACTATTACATACTACGGATCATTGACATTTGATTATCCTAATCCTAACTAATATTATAAATGCGAAAGTAACTCTGTCTGTCTGTCTGTCTGTCTGTCTGTCTGTCTGTCTGTCTGTCTGTCTGTCTGTCTGTCTGTCTGTCTGTCTGTCTGTCTGTCTGTTACTCTTCACGCCCAAACCACTGAACGGATTTAAATGAAATTTGGTATACAGGTGATCTAGACCCTGAGAAAGAACATAGGCTACTTTTTATTGCGGAAAAGGGGTTGTAAGGGGTTAAAAGGGGGGTAAACTTTTCCACGCGGACGAAGTCGCGGGCGGCCGCTAGTTTTTCATATTTTGAACATCCCAAGCAAATAATTAAAACATACGGAAAATCGGCTCAATGCGTCTTGGAAGACGAATGTGACATGCGTCGCATGCGCCATTGCTAGGTATCACACACGAATTAATCAAAAATAGAGCTCCTGGCAAGACGCAAGAGGTAGCTTAAATTAACGCAAACAGTTCGTTAGTAATTTGCAAAGTACTATCACAAACCTAAGCCTCAGGAAATATACACAATTACGCATGTTGAGAGTGAGAGTATATTTACTGAATAAATAATCTTTAACGGGGTGCAAACGGGGTTGTGTGCGGACGTCTGCGGTCACAGATACTCTGCAAGCGAGCCGTGACAAGGGAATTATGGCTTATTAAATATTACATTCTGACTACGGTTTTGTGTTGAGCCTAACCGTGTTTTAATGGAAATTAAAAACTACTCTGTAATAAAGTAATTAGTATCGGGGCTAAACGCTACGATATAACAAGTAGAATATAGTAATAGAAATGTGCTTGAGTGGAGACCGCGAGTCAGTAAGCGTAGTGTTGGACGCCGCGCGATAAGATGGTATGATGACATTCGAAGGCTGGCTGGAGAAGGCTGGATGAGAGTGACAAAAATCAGGCGCAGTGGCGTGCATTACCTATATCCAGCAGTGGATGAGTGTGGGTTGCTGCTGATGATGATTATTGTAACTATCCAACCGCTACGGCACCTTAACGATCAGCCCTGTACCTAGGATAAGATTTTAACGCTCAATTGTTTTTTTATGATAAAGGGGGCTGACGAACAAACACGGGGGGATCACGTGATGGTAAACGATTACCGCCGCCCATAGAAACAAGAGGTGTGTGCGTAAACAAATGTGATCTCACTATTAATTTACCCTCATGTTTTTTAGGACACCAAAAGGCAGTGGCGGATTTGCAGTTCTAGCCGCTCTAGGCCCCAGGCCATGTGCCGCCCCTTTCTCAGCCCCAAACATTATAGACTATAATTATTTATTATTTATTTATTTATTTATTCATAAGTTTTACATCAGTAAAGAATTTCTTCTTCCACTTTAATGAAAAGAAAAATCTTTACTTCCACTTGTAATTGATTCAGAAAATTGGTTAACTAAATGTGCTTTCCAATTGAAAACGTCTGTAGTAAAAGAAACAAAACTTATTTTAATTAGAACAGTGTTATTATCCCAATTATACGAGGTAATTAAACAAATATTATGTTTAAAAACATATTTCATCGTAAAACACATCATTTCCCTGTTATTGGCGAACGAAAAGTTCGTAAAATCTTTTTGTATTGGCGAACGAAAAGTTCGTAAAATCTTTTTGTGCAGTCTGAATTCCAATGTTTGTCTTCAATTTTACTATTGTTTGACTTAAATATCATAATATTTGCATTTCATAAGTTAGATTAACTAATAATCTACTGGAATTATAAACTAAATTAGCAAAAATAACGATAAATCAAACAAAGATCGCGAATTTTAAAAAGGCGCTCCGCGTAGGATCGCCTACGTAATGGACGGAAATGGGTAGTCCGCGATTGATTTCGCCGAAACAAACATTGTTTTGTGTGTTTTTGTGTGGATTTTTTATCATTTTAATAAGGTTAGTAAACAAATAATATGAATTTAAACAGATTTGACCATAAAAAATAACATTTCCTCCCTGTTTTGGGTGCACGAAAATGTTCGGTAAATGTTGTTGTAATTTGAACTCCAATGTTTTGTCTTCAGTTTTAATATTGTTTGACTTAAATATCATAACATTCGCAATTAATTAGTTAGATTGACTAATAATCAACCGGAATTACAAACAATATTAGCAAAATACGGTTATTGAAGACAAAAAATCGCGAATTTAAAAAAGGCGCCCCGCGTACGTACGGGCAGTACGGGCCGGTATGGTTGTAAAGCTTGGGGCATTTTGCATATTTTGACAATGCGGGCCGAGTTGTGTCGCCCGACCGGGCTCTGGTGTGGATTTTAATTGTTTTTAAACGGTTTTATTTTTTATACGTAATGTCAGAGATTTAATAATTGTGGGAGAGCCATGCTTCGGCATGAATGGGCCGGCTCGACCGGAGTGATACCACTGCCTCACAGTAAACCGGCGTGAAGCAGCTCCTGTGCTGTGTTTCGCCGAGTGAGTGAGGGTACCGGAGGCCCATCGGGGGGAAGGGGTTAAAAGGTTATATTGCAAAATTTCATTGCAATCGCTTTCGTGGCGTGGCCAGGAAGTAGGACACATGGAAAGACTCGTGTTTCATTTGAATCTAACTAGCCATACAAGAAGCAACCTTAGACAAGCTATAATAAAGAACATTGTGGCCTAGCGAGCCTAAACGCAAGCGGCCGGCCCGCTAGGCCACAATAACTAGGATAAAAAAACAGTGTTGAAATGAATTATTTATTTGCTTGCTAAGTGTTGTTGTTGTTTCTCCGAGTAAGGGTACCGGAGGCCCAATCGGGGATTAATGATCAAAAAGTTGGCAGTGCCCTTTTGACTCCACTAGTGTTAGGGGTATCTATGGGTGGCGGCAATAGCTTATGACCCGTCTGCTCGTCTGCCACCTATCCAATCGGGGATAAAGGGAGTTAAAAGGTTGGCAAGCGCACTTTTAACCATCGAATCGCAGTCATCTAGGCGTATACTAATGAGGTTTCTAAGCAAACTGATTCTACGTGAATACCCAGAGTCGTCGAACATATTCTTCAACGTTCGCCATAAATCGTACGTCGTCGTACATTGCTTGATGTGAACATATAAAGAAGCGTCGATTGTCAACACTAGCTTTGCTTTAGCCTTCATATCCTCTGCTTTTTGAACCGATGTAGCCGTTTCTGCTAATGGCGCCTTAATGGCGTCCGCC
>JABMDO010001387.1:0-15182 GCA_014851415.1 Cnaphalocrocis medinalis
GTCATCTAGGCGTATACTAATGAGGTTTCTAAGCAAACTGATTCTACGTGAATACCCAGAGTCGTCGAACATATTCTTCAACGTTCGCCATAAATCGTACGTCCGTCGTACATTGCTTGATGTGAACATATAAAGAAGCGTCGATTGTCAACACTAGCTTTGCTTTAGCCTTCATATCCTCTGCTTTTTGAACCGATGTAGCCGTTTCTGCTAATGGCGCCTTAATGGCGTCCGCCCATGGCCCTCTAACACTAGCACATTTTCTGCCGCGAAGCACCAGTCGTCATAATTTTCGCGACCTTTCAACTTCGGGATATTTGCTAAGTAGTTCGTCGACATTTTTATACTAACTGCACGGATAGATCACTCAAAACTTAATTATTTGCGGGGGGGCGCTGGGCCCGTACCTAATAAAACACTTTGATGGTTTGAATCAACTGAACTATTTATTTCACTCATTCATGAATATACATTCATATCCCTAAACATAATACGTTTCACTCTTGTACAATACGTTCATTCTTACACTTGCTTGGGAATGACAACAGATAGCGCTGTTAGACATAATATATGCATTTTGTTACAATTATTTAACAGGTAGTAGGTAGTAGAGCTTGTAGTGATATTATCTTCCTGAGTTCAGTTCGTCGCAGTTTGTAGAAAGAGATCTGTAAGTAAGAAAATTATGGTATTATTGATAAGATTATAATGATATTATCTACTCTTAATAATAGAGGTAGGGCAATGGTAGCTCAGTGAATAAAAACGGGAGGTCGTAGCAGTAGGTATGTAATACCGGTATCATTAATAACAATCTCAAATTGACGAGTTTACGATATGTGATCAAAATCAAATTATTACAATACTCCCCAAAGTGAAATTCATCGCTTAGCTTAAAAGGTTTATCTTCATCGTAAAATATTATCGATGTTTTTACTACAACCCTAGTATAAAACTCACGAATTTTTATAACATAAAAATATTCAATATGAAGCATAATCGTGGACTGAAAACACACGGATAGAATCACACGGGGAAACAAAAGTGTAAAACATTCAAAGTTTCTATAAATATAATGAACATTTTATAATAATTTTACAAAATATAACATACCGGTGCAATGTTAATCTTTGCTGATTTTCGCTTTTCCTTGAGCCACATCCTATAACACTACACTTGGGCATAATGATTAAATGTTTCTTCAATATCCTGTGTAATGTGGACAACGAGTTCTCAAAAGAAAAGAAATTATTAGTTATTTTTGTCGGAAGAAACGGTGAGTTGACACTTCATGTACTTCAGAAAACTGTAACTAAACATGGCTTTTTGGCCGCATTAGGCATTAACGTGGTTGTCAAATGACAATTTTTCCGATTATAGAGCTGAATGAAATAGTGTCATCTCTTTCCACTTATGAAATCAAGGCTGAGTTAGATAGAGAGAACAATAGTTTTGAGAACTCCACGTTGACATGCATGGTATTTGTATAACTGATTTCTGTATAGGACAATAGGCCCGGTCCAATATTTAAGTCAATGAGTAGACCAAAGTTATTGGATAAAATCTTTGGAGTAGACCTTTGAGTATATAGCCACTGGAGATGCCATACCGGGCGTTTCCCCTCCGGCAAAGTACATTGGTCAACTTTCGGAACTGGGCCCGTAATACCAGCAAATACGAAAACCATCCATTCGCAGCGCAGTTCAAAGGCAGGCCTGTTTCTGCGCTGCTAAGATTCGTATTATGAGCCCATAAAAACTGAACGACTATTGCACTGCTAGGCTAAAAGGTGAACGGTTTCCTTGTCTCTGGTCTGCTTACTGATTCAACCTAGAATCGTTCGGAAATCTTATGATATTTTTTTCCCGTTTTACCGGTTTTTTAGTTTTCGCTTTATAATATCAATTGCTGACTAAAAGTACGTTTTTATGAGTGTAATTTACTTAATCAGCATAATTTTCTTAATTCACAGTAGATTTTAATAAAATTATGGAGTAATTCATATGGCGTGCGACTATTCTGTACTCTTCTTACCTACCTAGATTTTTGAACGATTCTTACTGGCAAATATGGAAGGAAAGCTGTCAAATAATTGAAATAATAACAATGTCAACATTGGTAGTTTTCTTTGCAAATATAAATAAAATCAAAGATTAAAATAGTATTGTTGACATTATTTAAGTGCAATTTATTCAATAGTTTTACTGTAAAATTAATATAATAATAAAAACCGGGTTTATAAACTATTGCACATAATATTAGTTTCCAATCACAAACTGAGATAAAAGTCAATAAATTCCTATTAGCCGAGCATGTAAGAAATGTGGAAGAACTGCGACATAACGGCTAAAGCTACTTAATACGAGCCCACGTAATTCGTCAGACATCTGTGACACTAACACCATACAAAACCAGTTATAACGTAAGTAATGTTTATATGTGATATATTTATCTGTTTGTTCAATCTGCAGTGACCTGTGAGAATCCTCAACTGTTCTCGAAATAACATTAGAGCCTCTAGTGAGAACTTGTTGAAAAATTCTGTAATTAAGGCTTTAGCATGTGTCTGGCCTGTCGATCTCATCCAGTGTTGCTTGCTCTGTTTGATTGACCACTCTTTTAGCAAGCGTATGCACCTGGGTATGCCCAGTACTAGTTCCGGGGATTGTACTTATTTTATTACATGTAAGTCATTTCCAATTTACTAATTGTTCTTATTATTTTTACAGATCTGTGTTGTCACTGGTGTAAAATGTGACTGTGTCTATAATCAGAGCAGCAAGTGCAAGCATTTTAGTGCCTTAATATCCTATGTTAACATCACCTCCAGCTTGTCAAAGACCAGTAACAAACAACATTGTGGCAAACCTAGTATTCGGCAATTTGTTCATTATAAATGTTCTAAATTCTTCGAAGATATGACTAATAAAGACTGATTCAATATTTACAAAACCTGTTTTTATTCACCAATTTTAACAATAACATACTATTATTTGTAGAGAATATTGGTGGTTGTATCGCAATCAACACTTCTGACAGTTGACCATCTGCATTTGTTTCCAATTTCTGCCGTGTTGTGCGCGGTCGTTATCTGTCCACCACTACCTACTCGCTTTGCACATAGCCAATCTCCCTAAACTATTGTAGATATTGTATACCTTGTATATTCTGTATTTTAGTGAGTTTTTAAGTATTTTAATACTAGTTTTAAAATCCTAAACTCGAATTCTAAGTCTTTTTTTAATTCTTTGGTCTAACTACTTGAGAAGTTTTTATTACTTGTCACAGACCAATAAGTGTTATTTTTTCTGATTCCTATGAATACGTAGCAACAAGATGTTTCTTTAAACTTTACGAACTTCGCCGATACTTACTTTTGTAGGAAGTAGACATAGCTCGGGCTCGGCAGGGCAGCTAAGTTTTCGTGTTTGCAGTCTTCATTTAAAATGTCGTAAGTACATAGCATTTTTTTCTTGTGTTTATAAATAACTTACTTACATCACATATAATGGACCGAAGAAGAGTCTAAGTGTGGAAAGTGGAGTCCACTTTACATTACAAAATAACTTACTCGTACTTGCACTTTATGTAGGTATGTTAGTGGTAAATAGAATATTTACTATAGTGAAAAACAACAAACAAGACATCGTGTGAGATATACCCAACTGCTTGGGAGTTTTTGAATGATCCCAGAGTAAAAGCAGTAGGGTATAACAAAATATACATTTCAAGAGTATGTGGAGTGCAGCGGGAGAAAGACTGAAGGCTCAACTCTTTTTTTTAATGATTCAGGTGGCAGACGAGCACACAGATCACCTGATGGTAAGCGATTACCGCCGCCCATGGACACCTATAGCACCAGTGGTGTCAAAGTGTGCTGCTTACATTTAAACCCCCCTTCCCCTGGATTGGGCCTCTGATAAACTCACACACACAGCGAAACACAGCACATGCACTGCTTCACACCAGTTTTCTGTGGGGACGTGGTATTACTCCGGTCGAGCCTTCATGCCAAAGCCTGGCTCTCCCACTGTTAAAAAGTCTGCATCAGACTGGTCGAAAGTATGTCAGTATTTACTTAGTTACTACATAAGAGTGTAAGTGTAATTAAACTTAGAAATCACAAAACAGTTTTGGTTTCATAATATTATATTTATTAACAAATCTAATTGCATTTACAATACATAGATAAAGGTCAGCGACCTAAATTCCTATGCGCGCCGATTGTTTGTTTACAATTTTAACTATAGGTAGTTCACGGTTGATTGTCACTGTATACACACATTATCAGAATAATTACATGTCGAGATCAATCAAGGCTTTTCTTGCATCTACTATCAATGTATGAGTAATAAAGTGCTCCTACACTTTTAACTCCGGACCGGGGGACAAAAGACACACTTAAACACAACCACAAAATAGGGAACACAGCGAAAAAATGCCACCATTTACAAGGCAAATCATTAACAATGTTGATAAAACTGGTCTAAAAGTAACTTTTTCAATAATGTTTATTTGACGTTTATCACGCTCAAAAGACGCGCAGTTTGACAATTATTATGCGCTCATATATGAAAAGTCCATACAAAAAAAAAGGTGAACGGTTTTCAAGACGTCAACGTAACTGCCCTGCCGCAGGCCTGCTACAGGCCTGCGTGAAGGATGTCATAGTACAAAATAACAAGGCAGTTCAATAGCAGGCCTGCTTTAACGGCTGGTAGTAAGGGTCCTGGTCAACTAAGTTATACAAAACTACTTGGATGTCGCTACATCGCCATTTTGCATCGCTCCGTGTCGCGTGACGTTTCTCTTAAAAATGGTGAATTGTGCAGTATTTTCATGTAAAAGGCGATCTGACAGCTAAAATTCGCAACAAGATCGCGTTTCCTATCATAAGTAATGACTTTTATTAATTATTAAATGTGTATTAAACTAGAAAATCTATTTTAATAAAAAACCGTTACGATACGTAAACGACAGAAAAATTTAATAATGATATCGTGGTATCGGTCCTAGTGATGGGACCAATTAAAATCAACTCGACATTTGAATGAATCATTCACTCACTGCAGTTAGTTTCAAAATCCGTTCTTTTCATTATATTTTGAATAAAATAGTATAGACGTATATTATAATATTAAAACATTGTAAAGTGAATTAGAGAAATTACTGTCCTTTCTTCTGGTCATACGATGTTGGAATTTATTCTAAAAATAAAAAGAATTGGTGGCTATAAAATATTTCGAGGTAAAAGGAATAAAATATGTGGTCCGGGAGTATCATGCATGATAACGGAGTAGATAGTAAACCATAATTGGAGCTCGCTAATTTTAATATAGAAAAGTATACGAATGTTCGTTTATCCAATATTTCAAAAAAATTAGACCCCCAGAAATATATTCGACACGTGTACAATAAACTTATTCATTTTGAAAATCAATATAAATGCGTAATAAGGAATTTTTGTAATATTTCAATAAATCATTCTAATTAAAAATATATTGTTTCATTTACTCTCCCTTTGTTTGTCCAAATGTTTAACCCCAAACTAGCGCACATTTGTAATTTTTTACGTTTTAGTATGTATTGCACAACTTCACCATTTTTTAGGGTTCCGTAGTCTACTCGTAATGTCTGTCCGTCTGTCTGTCTGTCTGTCCTGGCTGTCCGTTTCTGCACCGATTGCCACTGAAAATTGGTAAAGAGATGTATACTGATAATCCAAAAATTGGTTTTTAACATTATTGAAAAATAATTATTTTTCACCCCCCTTTCCATACAGCGAAAAGTTAATTCGAAAAATAAATTCGACTTACCCCATCGTCTGGTCGGTATCGTTAAAAAGGTATCTTTAAATACAACAAAAATTGCCTTGACATAATGTGGATCAAACCCCCCAGTTTCGAGATATATTAATACAAAGTTAAAATTAGAGCTTCCTCTCCCCCCCCCCCCCCCAACTTTTGAAATACTATTAAATAATTCTGAAAAAAATATGCTCTATACCTCCAAGTAAGTACCTACGTACAGCCACACATCACAGTAAATACTGTCATACACATTAAGTTGAATATCAGTTGAGGAAATTTGACAGATTGTGGTAACCTGATGTGTGGCTGACTGTACTTTTAACGAAAACTTTAGCGGACTCTGTATCATACATAGTATTTTTAATACAACTTAACCAACTTATGACGTGCAGTTGCCCTAACTAAATGGTAATGTATGGAAATAACTACCTAACTTAACTATGAAAATAAGGTTTAAGGCCCATCTTTTGGATACGGAACACCTTCATGTGCGTGTCCGACACGCTCTTGGCCGGTTTTATTTTACAAACTGACTAAATAAATATTTATTTATCTTCAATGTGCAGAATTTTACACTTACAATTTTATATATAAGTTCATTCACCAAACTGATTTGACTCATTCTTTGTGTCCCATCACTGTCTTTTTCGTATGTATGCTGCATAGTTACGTGAAATCTTTATTTGTGAGCGTGTATTTTTTGATGTGTTAAATTTTTCTGTAGTGTGCGTTTATCGTGACAGCAAAATTTGTGACTGTTGAGTATTAAAATTTTTGGTGGTGTGCTGTACGTGTTTACCTCGTCCCCCGCAAAAAATGGTGAAAAAAATTGTTAGAAGCGCGGACGTTAGGGCATCTCCAGTGGCTGTCTGCTCTAAGGAGTAGACTCAAAGATTTTTCATTATTGATAGTATCGATACTATTGAAACGTGACAATACTATCGATACTATTGGTTTTGCGTTCACTATCGATAGTATATCGATAGGCGACACTACCTGTCACTGTCAGTCAACTGTCAAGTCAAAGAAACTGATGAAAATTGTGCTTATAGAAAACCAGGCCAGAAAAACAGAAAAATAACCAAAATTAGGTGTACATATAAATTTGCTTTGCCCGTTGGCAGTTTCATTATTTCTATTATCATGGCTTGGCGAAGTCATGGCGTAAACAATGCCGATATGGTTCGGAATTTGCGAGGTATGTAATCAAGCTCAATATTTGATAATATTGTACACATTTAAAGGTACATAATGCTTTCTTTATTTCTTTAGTTAGCCTATTAGTCCTACTACTGGGCAAAGGCCTCCCACAAATTCCTCCATAGATCCCTTGCTTGCTAATCTTGTACTTCTTTAAGTGCCTGGGTACATAAGCTTTCTTTGTAATTTATATTAACTGTAAAAATATGTCATAAAAGTAGTTTATTCTAATCTAAATTATAAGTGCGTTCATCAGAAGTACACCAAAAATGCTTGTGTTAAATTATTTTGATTATTCGTTATTATCCTCTTATTTTCTGTTGACATGTAAGTATAACTATCATTAATCATAATTGGACGTCGATTAATAAAAACGTTCCAACCCACACAATACTTGTTTTGAGTAATGACGTTTTGAAGTTAAATTGAGTAGTCTTCTGTGGTAGCGAAATATTTTAAGTTGGGTCATTGATGATCTAAAATATAATATTAATACCTTTTTTTGTACATTATTAAAACATTCAATTTTTATTTTTTTAATTATTATAAACGTGATTTTAGACTTGGAACGTTTTTAATTAATCATAATTTCCTTGGAAGTTGTTTCGTTACATATTTATCAAAAACGTTTCAAAATAAGAAAATAAAGAGATTTAATAAAAAAACATATTATTCAGACAGTATTCAATCAAATTAGAATATTAAAAATGTATAGTTCTTCTGTAGTTTCGATATCGAAGTCAGGAGCAGGGATTATTCCTTTCTGTCACCCTGCTCTGTCCCCTCATGGGGACAGAACGGAATAAAAAGTTCGATTTGTCCCCTTATTAGAGATACAGAGACAGATGGAACTTTTTATTTCTTGTTTGTTTCCCATAACACTTTATGTATACAAATAATACTATATGTATTATGTAGTTTAAACAACATTACATTAAGTAAAAGATAGTGGTTTGAGTAATAATCAAGTGTATTTGAACAAAAAATCAAAATTTCTTAATTCTCTTCTTTGTTTTCATCATCGGTCACACACATACTTGTAAAATAAATCACAGCAGGTAGATAATGTATACAATCAGTCTTCCAATATTGATAATCAATATTGTAAGTCTTAATACAACATAATTACATACAACAATTAGTTACTTTACCAATCATCATAATCATAATTTCAGCCAATCTGCTAGACACAGGCCTCCCCCAACATTCTCCACATAGATCGGTCCTTCGGGAGTCCCTTGGATGTGGGTGGCACAGGTGTCACCCACATCCAAGGGACTCCCGCGATCTTCCCTAGATCGTCGGTCCACCTGGAGGAAGGCCTGCCACGGGTGAGACCGCCTGCACGCGGCCTCCACTCAAAGACCTTTCCACTCCAACGGCCGTCTATTCTCCTCGCAATTTATCTTGCCCATTACCACTTGAGCCACGCAATTCTTGAGGGATCGGAAGCCCGCACGTAAGTTTGACGACTTCAAGCTTCCGGGACAAGCCGGATTCCGGAAAGGCTTTGGCGCCATACACCACATTCATACGCTGTGGCAACATTTACAGAGGACCGAAGAGTATATCTACCATTATGCTTAGCTCTCCAAAGGTGCCGAATAGACTACCGGTACATACAAGTGTTGCAGTCCGCAAACGCAAATGCCTCCATGTCAGTTTGTCTTCAGGACCAGAAGTCTAAGCACATACCACTCGAGGGAGGTGTGAGACAGAGTGACGTTATATCCCCGAAACTGTTCACAACTTTGTGGAGGACGTTTTCAAACTTCTGGAATAGAATGGACTTGGCATCAATATAAATGGCGAGTACATGACGCACCTTCGATTTGTCGATGATATCGTAGTCATGGCTGAGACCTTGGAAGACCTTAGCACAATGCTCGACGACCGCAGTCGATTCTCTCAACAAGTGGGTCTCAAAATGAACATGGACGAGACGAACGTTATCTTTAAACTCGCATGTCATACCCACTCCTGTAAAAGTTGTTAGCTCTACACTGGAATTTAGACGAATATATTTACCTCGGACAAAAAATGCAACTTGTTAAGTCAAACTTCCAAAAAGAGATCGATCGGCAAATGCAACTCGGCTGGGCAACGTTTGGGAGCGTTGGCAGCGTTTGGGAAGCTACGCAGCATATTTCGGCCATTTACCACAGTGTCGAAAGTCGAAAGTCGAAAGTCTTTAATGCGTGTGTATCAAATTGCCAGTGATGACATACGGAACCGAAACGTGGCCGCTTCAGATGGCTCAAAGTCACCCAAAGGGCTTTGCTCGGAATCTCCTTGCGTGATCGTGTCAGAAATGATGAGATCCCAAAGATTCAAATCTTTGTGAGATCCGCAAAAGATCTAAGATCGCAGACATAGTCCAAAAAATTGCGTGGTTCAAGTGGCAATGGGCAGGGTACATTGCGAGGAGAAAAGACGGCCGTTGGGGTGGAAAGATCTTTGATTGGAGGCCGCGTGCAGGAGGCCGCAGCCGTGGCAGGCCTCCCTCTAGGTGGACCAACGATCTAGTGAAGGTCCCGGTCCCTTGGTTGCGGGTGGCACAGAACCGATCTGTGTGGAGAACAATGTCTAGCAGTGGACGTCTATTGGCTTAAATGATGATTATGATAATTAGTAAAGTAAGTAATCGTTATAATGTAATTATGTTGTTTTAAGACTGATTGTATGTGTACAATATCTACTATTCATTTTATGTAAATGAAAGGTGAGAAAGTCAAAGAAACATTCATTATAATATTATATTATTAGTGAATTAAGATTTTTTTATTTATTTGCTCAAATACATACACTTGATTAAATAACCAATCCATTGTCTTTTATTTAATGTTATGTTGTATAAGCTACATAAATATATAATATAGTATAGTATTATATCTATCTATACATTAAATTTTATGGGGGACAAACAAGAAATAAAAAGTTCCATCTGTCCCCTTATTAGAAATACGGAGACAGATGGAACTGTCAAGCAATCAAATAAATTTCAACCGTCCCCTTGTCGCTAAAGGGGGGACAGACGAAACTTTTTATTCCGTTTTGTCCCCATGAGGGGACAGAGTAGGGTGACGGAAAGGAATATTATTTAAAAAATAACGGCTGCTTTCTTAGATCATTATTATAAAATAGCTTTAAACATTCTTATTTAACATTCTTAAAACGTTCCAGGGTGTTTAGATCGTTTTTATGAATTAGATTTAAACATTAAATATTCCCTTTGAATTTCTCAAAAACGTTCAAGGCCGCTTAAATCATTTTCGTGGTAAGGTAAACTAAAAAATATCAACATATTATTATTATTAAAAACGTTTCAAATGGCTTAGGTTCATTTTAGTTAAAATTGAAATAAACGCATGTCTTATAAAAACTAAAGAACAAAAATGTTTCAAACTGGTTGGAACCTTACTGAGTTTTTCAAAATGACACCTGTCATATGTGTGGGTTGGACCACCATAGCTGTATCTGTGTACACAAACAAGCTAGAACAGAGTCATTTCGCTAGATGGTAGTACTTTGTTAGCTGATCATAATGGTGTACTTAACTCAATTTTGGACATGTTGTGGGTTTAAACGTTTTTACTAATCTACGTCCAATTTATCCCAAGCTAGGCCAGAACATTGGTCTTCCAGATCCACACAATAGGGGAAAACTAAATTTAGTTGATGCAAGAAATTGTGTAAATAAAGTTAGTATAAAATAAAAAGTCATGGTAGATTTACAGATTAAAATATTTTTTCCTTTAGGAATTATTATTATTTCCATCATCATGGCTTGCCAAAGTCATGCCATAAGTAATGCTGATATGGTTTTGAAATTAAGGGGTATGTATGTGTATCTGTAGTAAAGAAGATTTACTTGACCAATTTTGTTTCTATTTCTACCTCTTGTTTTTAGGGTTCCGTCGCCAAATGGCAAACATGGGACCCTTATGGATTTGTTAACTCTATATGTCTACCTACATTTGATAACTACGGTTGAGAATTTTCGGTATTATTAATGAGTTAAAGCTATTTAAAGTTATGGTCGATCAAACTTTGCCAAAAATCTTGTTTTGATACATCACATGCGACATAAACACTTTCTCCTGTAAAATTTAGATTTTCGATCACCAAACTGTTTATTAAACTATGCATTACATGACTTGTTATGTGATAATGTTTCGGTGATGATAACTCCTTGAATTCCTATAATGCTCACAATAAAGAAATATTTTTGTTTTAGCGAATGGAATAATAAAATCTGATTCTGTGGCAAATGCAATGGCAGCTGTGGATAGAAAAAATTACTGTCCTTATGCACCTTACCATGATTCACCACAATCTATTGGATACTCAGCAACAATCAGTGCTCCTCATATGGTTGGTGACACACACTGGTTTATATGATGAGGGAACATTTTGCCTGTGGTATGGAAAATATTAATTAACTTGTATTGGGAGATAACCACAGATTATCACAATTTTGACTTTACAAAACAATGATTTGTCTGGGAAATGTTCTCTTACACTACAGGCCTATCAACTGAATGAATATTTGTTATTTTTCCATGCCTTCCTACAGTTAGCATTCAAACTAGTAAAAAGTTAAAGCATTAAGGAAAATCTACAATTAAGCTTTTTGAAAAATACACTCAACTTTAAAAAAAAGAAACTAAACTTGTTAGTAGTTATGGTAGTTACTTATAAAATTGATTTTCTTGAGATTGTCAAACATTTTATGGATAGGTGGCTCATAATATTTTTGTTGCTGACTGTACATACGTTTTTAACCGAAGTTGCCTTAAGTATACCAATATTACCGATGCGCAGAACGCGATTGCTAAAGCGGTAATCTATCTATCAAACAAGAAACGTTATTAATTTATTTTCCTTGCTTGCCTTGTCTACGATTTCCTATAGCTGCATCTATATGCCTTGTCACTTTGGTACATGTCAGTTGGTGTGCTTAAAGGTGTTCAAGTAAATAATAATATGAAACAATTACAGCACGCTCATGCTTTGGAGAGGTTAAAAAATCAGTTGGTGCCTGGAGAGAAAGCACTAGACGTTGGCTCAGGGTCTGGATACCTGACTGCGTGCATGGCTATAATGCTTAGCGACACTGGAAAAGTAGTAGGCATTGAGCACATACCTGACCTGGTAACGCTGGCCACAAAGAATCTAAAGAATGATCATCCAGAGCTGCTATCGTCAGAAAGGATCAAACTCATAGGTGAGTAAGGATATATTTTTAATTGTTTTTGAGTTTAGAATAAGTATATAAAAATTATGAAAATATATTTTTCATTTCAGTTGGAGATGGACGCCTAGGCTATCCACCCGAAGCCCCCTATAATGCTATCCATGTAGGAGCAGCAGCGCCTACTTTACCTCAAGCAGTGAGTAACGTTTTTATCTCCAATCCATACCTATGAGAGCACTGGTAAAATTGGATGTCCCTAAAAAAAAGAGGCCCCACACAAGACCCCTCAAAAAAATTTAAGAACCACCTATGTGAGAAGAAGAAGTAACTACTTACCTATCTATAAAACTGGAACCCCTGGGCTGGGTACCATGATAACCGGCACGAAACCTTTAAGCTCCACGAACCTGGATTGACCGGGAGGGACGATAGGGACAGCCGAGAGTGAGCGCCCGTCCCTAATAGGCAGTAGAGAGAGATGGCCGGCGCTGGTACTCCCGTATTATTGAAATGATGTCAACCATTTGATTAGTGAATATAAGCGGCTCTTATCTTACAGTACATTTACTGTATGTATGATGACAATATCCTATCCTCAAATGATAATTTTACTACCTAAATTACTTATATCCAATTACATGAATTATGGTTTAATTTTTACAGCTAGTTGATCAATTGAAGCCTGGAGGCCGGCTTATCGTACCCGTTGGACCTGAGGGCGGTGAACAACATCTTACACAGGTACGTCATAGTATACAGTCACAGGAGCAATGTAGTTCGTGTAAGTAGAAATTAAGGTGCCAAAACAGTCCGTCAAACATTTTGACCACGCTAGCTTGCTGGTACAGTGCACATGGGCGTGTCAAACGTTCCGATATCAACCCTCAGCGTCAACTGATGTCTAGTATAGTACAGTGATTACTCGCTGAGAATAGAATCTCTCATCTCGTGTAGTTTCTTCTTGTGACCCGCGCGTTGCGACCATGACACAGGATTTGAGACTCTGGTAACGAAGCGAATGCCATCTGCGATTTTTCGTCGATTTATGGCCTACTAGCGGCCGCCCGCGACTTCGTCCGCGTGGAAAAGTAACTTTTTACCCCTTTTCGCAATAAAAACTAGCCTATGTTCTTTCTCAGGGTCTAGATTATCTGTATACCAAATTTCATTTAAATCCGTTGAGTAGTTTTGGCGTGAAAGAGTAGCAGACAGACAGAGTTACTTTCGCATTTATAATATTAGTATGGATTAAGTGAAACTATAACGTGTGGCTTTTTGTGAAGACCTTCGTATCAGAGTCCTGTCTTTTCACCACCTGTTTTTTTTATGAATTATGATTACAGTTTCGTTATTTGTTTTACTTATCAGGTTGACAAAGCAGCAGATGGAACTACAACAGTGAAAAAACTCATGAGCGTGATTTATGTCCCACTGACGGATAAAGATCACCAATACCGTGAGTGACGTTACCCTAAAGTTATCATCTTTATTATCGTCATCTTATCATTATTTTTTGTAATGTGTATGATAGGGAAAAACTGTGAAAATTTCAATGAATAAAATTATTTCGAAAATATTATTTTGAATAAATGTGTTATTAATTATTCTCCATTTACTTAATTTTAAGCATCAATCCTCATTAAATGTTAAGATAAAGTTAATGTATTAATAATAATAAAATATTTCTTTCAGGATCTTTTTCCCGTAGTTCGATATGTTGCATTTTTTATGTAACTGTTCTATGTTTATTTATTGATATCTTGTTATTATATTGATTATAATATTCTATCTAATAAAGTCAATAATAATAAGGCTATTGTCTAATCACAATGTATTCTTTTCTGTCGATATCAGGCTGCGGCAAATAAATCTAGCGGTGACCTTGAGTGCGCAGAAATCCATTAAAGTATAAAGTAAACTATTTAACAAGGAGGCAAACACCGACTGCTTACGCCGAAGCGCTAGACGTGCGTGCCGCGGCCTGTAATTGCCTACCTATTTATTATTATTATTATTTAGAAAGTTATCCCACTTTGTTTTAGGTCCTTGGAGGAAATAATAAAATTAAGATTTGGATGTATCTTTGACTATTTATATCAACTTCCTGCCTGACTAATATAATTGAAATATTTATTTTAACGTTTATAAAGTTGTTTATATTAATGTACAAAAATAAATTAGCATCATATTAAGTCTGTTTTTTACTTCTGAAGAGTGGTTTTCCGCTGAATTTCTTCTTACCAAATGATTTTTCTTCCTTCGTTTCGTCAGCTGGTTTTGCTTTAACATGCAATATGGAATATAGAGTCTCGGCTTCAATCTTATTTTCCAAGATCTTTGTTAACTGTTCCTGTAAAAACATGCGTATTCAATAAAAAAAACCTTCACAAAAGCCTCCGATCTATTCCGATCCAATACCATCATCTAATACCAAATGGTATTTGTTTTTATACTTTTTATTTTCTATTCCGATCGGATACCATTCTTTAAATTATCTTTTATAAATATACGATCTATTCCGAAGTAATACAAAACATGAATATTCGTACAGTAAGCTTATTAAATCGTTGTGAAATTCAGGGCCAAAAGGCCATTGATTGTATAATTCATGGCATTCTCGACAAATCTATCCGAAACGGCGCGCAAGCATTAAACTGTAGAGAGCCTGAGGACCTTTTAAGTTTTCTTAATTCACAGCGACTGCCTGATAATGTAACTTTCACTAAAAAGCGCAATGACAACTTACAACCTCATCGTTCTAATAATTCGGTTCCAAACCAAATGAATATTACTTGTTTTAATTGCCGCGGCAGGGGACACCCTTACCAAAAATGCCCAAACCCTCTAGTAAAATGCCAAAAGTGTTTTAGAGTAGGACATGATTCTGCGACGTGTAAACTACATCCACTGACCCTTCGGCAGACAAATGACAGTAAAGTCAGTAACGAAGACCGAAAGACGTTAGCTATCTCTAC
>JABMDO010001388.1:0-18247 GCA_014851415.1 Cnaphalocrocis medinalis
TCGTTGTGAAATTCAGGGCCAAAAGGCCATTGATTGTATAATTCATGGCATTCTCGACAAATCTATCCGAAACGGCGCGCAAGCATTAAACTGTAGAGAGTCCTGAGGACCTTTTAAGTTTTCTTAATTCACAGCGACTGCCTGATAATGTAACTTTCACTAAAAAGCGCAATGACAACTTACAAACCTCATCGTTCTAATAATTCGGTTCCAAACCAAAATGAATATTACTTGTTTTAATTGCCGCGGCAGGGGACACCCTTACCAAAAATGCCCAACCCTCTAGTAAAATGCCCAAAAAGTGTTTTAGAGTAGGACATGATTCTGCGACGTGTAAAACTACAATCCACTGACCCTTCGGCAGACAAATGACAGTAAAGTCAGTAACGAAGACCGAAAGACGTTAGCTATCTTTACTTCTAATAATACGAATGATAAGTTCTATAAAAAAGTTACCGTTAACGGTCATGACTTGCTTTCTTTTATAGACTTTGGCAGCGAATTGTTCCTTAATGCAAGAAACAGAGGCTAAAAAACTAAATTTAACCAAAAACTATAATGCACTTCCTGCAATACGAGGCTTTGGAAACGCCACGGTTTCACCAAGTCTACAAGAGTTCAGTAACATTAAGGCTTGATGAAGTCGAAGCCTGTCTCGAAATACTCATAGTCCCTGATGAATTCTTACATACTGCTATGTTTGTTGGTCAAAATTTTACAGAGCTACCAAGCGTAACTGTGCTAAAAGGACGCCGAGAAGCTCTTGTTTTACAAAAAGCCCAGTTGTTACAGAGTCTACCAACCAAAGCAATATCATGAAATTAACTACATTCAATTCGGTAGAGGTACAAAGATTGGGTTAGTTCTGGTAAATACCGAAGACCCATCTTACTGTGGTGATATTCACGTAGAAGGATATGATTGTGCAGAACCGGGTAGGGAATATCATCTACATCAAGGCGCTTATCGAATTGATGAAGGTAAGGGCCACGTAGTTGTAACCAATTTAGGTCAAGGTACATTGTCTTTCTCCTCTAATCTGTTAATAGCCCGAGCTACACCCATAGTTGAGAGAAAAATTTGTAACGTAAATCGGATTTGTAAGGATTTGTCTCAAATCGAACCGCTAGATCGGAACGAAATTCAAGTAGGCAAGAATGTTAGTAACGAGGACGTAGATAAGCTTCATAAATTGCTACAATCATACCGTTTCGCGATGAATCTTAGTGAAATAGGGCTCGCAAAGGACGTTGAAATGACAATTGACCTCAATGATGACAGACCGATAGTATATCGCCCTTATCGCCTGTCTTTGCAGAAAGAGAAACAAGTTCGTACTGTGATAGAAGACCTCTTACAAAATGATATTATTCAGGAATCTGATTCTGAATTTGCTAGTCCCATTCTAATGGTAAAAAAAAGACAGGAGACAGCGTTTCTGTGTAGATTTTAGGGCGTTAACAACAAAACCAGAAAAGACTGCTTCCCTCTCCCTCTGATAGAAGATCAGTTAAATAATCTTAGCGGCAATCGCTTCTTTACATCGCTGATCTTGCTTCGGGGTATTATCAGATTCCTATGGCTCAGGGAAGTCGTCGTTTTACTGGGTTTGTGACACCGGATGGCCATTATGAATTTAAGAGAATGCCGTTTGGTCTTGCAATGCACCAGCAGTGTTCCAAAGACTCGTCAACAAGATGCTTGGTGCAAAACGATTTGGTGCTGCGTTGGCATACCTAGACGATATTCTTGTGCCATCGTTGATCTCCACAGGGGTTCCAAAGATTAGAAGAAGTCCTTAAGTTATTACGTGAATTTGGGTTAACTCTTAAATTGTCCAAGTGCAGATTTTTGAATAGCGTTATAACGTATCTTGGTTACGAAATTTCTGTTGATGGAATAAGGCCCAACGAGGACAAAATTTTGGCCGTCAAGCTTTTTCCTGTACCAAGGAACTTACACCGGCAGCACATCAGGTTACACATTATACATAACTATAACTACGACGCATCAGTTGTGTTAGAAAGAAAGGTCGCTTTGACATTATTGGTGATTTTCTACAGTATGCCTAAATTAGCCAATGTTTGATCGACATAAGCTGAGCGCCAATAGAATGGTTTCATCGATGGTAAGCCACACCGCCTGCGCGTACATTAGAGATGGGACTCAAATCGATAGGTAAAACTAGAATCGAGTTGACGCGTAATTCGAATCATCGCATCGATTTGAATATTACTAATTGACTTTTTCCAAAAGTCTTGACTTTCAAATAATCCCCAAAAATTATACAAACGACTACCTACACCAGAATGAGTGTATAAACTTTGACTATACCTCATTCTTCACAAAAAAAATGCACAACATACCTACCCTATAATGCCGACTCGCGGCGCGAGCGGTCGTCGAGTTGAGTTTTTCACCGTCACGATTCAAATCGAATGTGGTTCGAGTCCTATCACTAGGCTAAGATTGTCACTTCAAATAGAGCAGTTATCAAAATTCAAAATTTTATCTATCTTAAATTGAATAAATCTGTTTTATTGAAAATGGCGCCTCAACTCTCAAGAGTTGAAAGGGAGCGAATAATTGCGCTTAGAAGAAGTGGTTACAGAGTAAGGATATTTGTGACCAAACTGGCGTAACGATGAGTATTTTATTTTGTTCTATTTATTAAAAAATATAGCTTAGAATCATCATCATCATCAGCTTGTCTCAGTCCACTGCTGGACATAGGCCTCCCCCAATGTTCGCCATTTCACCCTGTTTGGCGGTGTGAAGATTGTGTTTTACGAGAGTGAAAGATGCGGATTTTATGACGATGAAAGTGAGTACACAGAAGATGATGTGAGTGAATGTGGTAAGAGCGGCGAGGATGTAGATGTTGATGGATGTTTGCACGAGGAGCCAGAAGTGAGCACGACTGAACAGCTATCTGAGTCGGAAAGTGAGTTAGGCGAAAAATCCAAAGAGAGCATGAGCGTGGAACTTGAACAGTAGCTGGAAGATAAAAACATTCAGCGAACAAAGTTTTAAATCATAGATATGCCCTCGCCATACTTTGACCGCGCCGATTTGAGTCGAACCTCAAATAACTTAGTGTAACTCAACTGGGATTAGCGCGTTATAGTTGCCGTTTGCACACGGTGACAGTTGGACGATACAGCTGCCTGGATTTTTGACAGGAAAAAAGCACTCAAAATGCCTTCATGTGCCTTTTTATTGTGCAAGAAAAATACTACAAATTCAAATAAGCGAATGGTGTAACATTTGACTCGTAAGTATTTATATTTTATCAATTATTAATTCATTTTATTTTGTTGACAAAACATCAAAGTCTGATCGGCCAACGCGTGACAGAGAGAGTAGTATTGGCAATTAAGAGTAGTATTGGCAATTAATGTGAGACAAAAAGAGACAACATCATTA
This sequence comes from Cnaphalocrocis medinalis, assembly GCA_014851415.1. Classification (NCBI taxonomy): domain Eukaryota; kingdom Metazoa; phylum Arthropoda; class Insecta; order Lepidoptera; family Crambidae; genus Cnaphalocrocis; species Cnaphalocrocis medinalis. The sequence goes on from JABMDO010001388.1 coordinate 3,427, forward strand.
TCTCGGTGACCAATATACTTTGACCCGCTGTAGTACTCAGAACTCAGTTGATAACAGCTCATTTGTTAATGGTTTACAATAACCGAGAAAAGTACGGTAGCGTCGGCAGTTTCAATAGGCATTGTTTTAATAGCGGTCAGATATAAATTAGCAATTTTATTTCGACTAAAAATCAATAAACATGCGAATAATTATTACGTATTATTTTTAAGTGAACGTTTATTGTTTTAGATTTCCGCGTTTAAAAGAAAAATGTATCAAAGTTATCCAACGGGATCGAAGGGATGAATACTGGTTACCTGGACAATTTAGTCGAATTGCTCTTCTCATTTCAAAGAAAATGATTTATATTTGACTCCCCTAGGTCGACGTAAAGTTAAAAGTATTATATTTGTGTTTTTTCTGTTATCTTATTCTATAACACAGTGCTTAAGCTACTTAGTACGGAGTCAGGACATTAAATGTGGGGTTGTGTTAATTTATTAATTAATTATTAAATTATAGTAAATATTACTCATCATTTTTCTTACGGAATAGTAGGGCAAAGGCCTTTATCATAAAAATCAAGTCATAGCTACTATGATGGGATTAGGCATAGTCACCACCCTTTATTCGGTTTGGTGATCAAACCCGATCAAATAGATAAATGTAGTGTAACATTTAGAAATAAAATATCCTATAAGTAAAATTTCTTTTAAATTTAGGAATTGTTTTATTTTTAGTTCCCAGTATGAAAATTTTGCTGACTGTAATTTATCCTCATAGATAGTGACTTTCGATGACACGCACACGTCATGTCATCAAAATATTGCCTCGTTTTTAGGTGTCAGGGTGTAATGTACTCCGATATCACACAACTCACTGGCTCGCCAACACACTATATGCGCAGGCGGCGCGTCCGCTCTCGCCTGTGGCTCGCGCCAGACTGACGCGCGCCCCGCCACACAGTGCGCACGAGACAGTGTATAGTACAGGTATATTTACACAAACACTACATCTCTTCCTTATTGAAAACTTTATTAATCAACTGATTCACAAATGGCATATTAATCACATTTAATTTCCTCCGGATTATGATTTCCTCCTTCATCTTCTTGAACGGATTTCCACTCACCTTCAATTCTCTTCAGGTGTATTACTTATATTCCTCCTCAACGTCTGTCAAGTCTCTTCATTCCTTATCATTACGTCTCCATCTTTTGCCTTCTCTACACGTATGGTGTTGGATTATAATTTAAGAAACGAGATCAAGAGACACATCCGCACAGCATCGCGTTGCTCGGCTTTTCCTGACCTAGTATTACACCTACGCTCGTTTACTAGGGATTTTCAATAAAGGCACTCTACATTGGACAACGTAACTTTAATAATCCTCATCAACCTCATTTGATTCAATGTAATGTAACGTTAAAGACAGCAAGAGCAATGTAACATTTTAATTAAAATAACACGGAGATAAGGCGTTCGTCCCATAACAACAAATTAGTAGTAGTAATGATAATTTTACGAGAATAAACAATGACTACATGGTACTCCCATGTACAACTCAGAGAAGAAATCATCAAGTTCTACATAGAGTCCTGTTGCACATACAATTGCAATTTTACAAACATTCAACTAATGAGAAAGATTGCATTTCAACTTTGTCCAACACGGTCCTCTTACAACCAACACATGGTCCCCTTGGACCAATACAACACATGTGGTCTTTTTCACCCACTTCATTTACGTGCATCTCTCTATGCCACGTTACCGAACCCTCCAGGTTCCACGGCTTCCCAAGGAAACCCAACACCCACCAGAGTTATCCGCGTACCGCGTACTCACGGACTACACAGAGCAGACACCGATTTCTCTCGAGCTACCTACGCTACGAATAACCTCTGGTGCCATCAACACATACCAGCACAAAACTCAATGCAATCCGAATCTCTACACCGAAACAACTTTTACGAACTCTCGGACTCTACATCGTCATGATCGATTTCTTCAATGACTTCGTCATTATCAGGGAGCTTTCTTAGCCTATCACGCGCGTATTTGTAAGTGCGCCTCGAACTCAACGATTTTAGAACATAGCGATCTCCATCCAAGATCTCAACTATTTCAAACGGCCCTCTAAACTATGCTAATCTAGCTCAGTCTGATTCCTTTCTTCATTTTCAATCAAAACATCGTACCATCAAATCGAGACTTATTGTTACTCGCGGATTTTGCAATATTACTATAAATTATTAAAACGGGAATTAACGCGACGTTTATTTTTAAGTACATTGTATGTACTTACTGCTTGACGTTTCGGCTACGTTGCAGCAGACGTGGTCACAATGTACTTAAAAATAAACGTCGCGTTAATTCCCGTTTTAATAATTTATAGTTATAATGCAACGCGAAAATCTAAAAAACTATTTTGCAATATTATCGGAAGCTAACTGTCTAACCTCATCCAAGTCTACCAAATGATTTTAAAATAAAGCAACTTTTGACTTCTAGGACTTCATTTAGCATCTTAAGGAACAAATTATAAAGCTAGGTTTTCAGGCTCCTTTCCATTAATTACAGGGAACACAACATTGAATCGCACACTTAACAAACGAAAAAGAATAACCAGAGTCACGTACCCTTCGATCTCTACATTTATTCACATCACCAACATCTACTATGTACACTACCAAATACCTGAGTGATCACTCTAACGCCACGGCCCCACGGGCCGAACTGAAAACACTCCTGGCCTTCCCCATACGAGCATCCACACGCTCACGTGTGCATCGCCCACCGACAACACACTACGGTCTGCCCAGACCACGACCTCCGCCAGAGCCAAACGCGCATCACGCACCCACGTACTCTTTAGGTTTCCCCAAGAGACGCCGATTTCTACCGGGCCACGACTACGCAATGACTGCTGGTACGGTCGACTCTTTTACGGCCGTTAGAGCACCCACTCAAGCTACCACCATATCACACACTAGGCGCTATTTTTCAACACTAGGCTCACTATGTATCTCTACTTGCAACCTCGACTGGTACATGACCTACTGGCATCCTACGCACCTATCGTGTGCATATTTGTAGGTTCGTTAGAATTTAGCGCTTTTAGCGTGTAACGGTCACCATCTAGGGCTTCCACCACCTCAAAACGGTCCTTTAAAACTCCGGGTCTAATTTGACTTGATTGCGTTCCTCATTTTTCAGGAATAAAAAATCACAAACAGAGAACTTTTTAAGCTTTACTTTGTTACAATCAAACCTAGGTTTATCGTAAATGCATTTTTCTAGTATTCTCTACGGCTAAAGCACTAGCTTCATCTAAACCTACTTCCGGTTCTGAGCAGTCAGAAAACATCAGATTCAACGGTCAAGGTAGCGCGACCTCCCCAATCCTATTGTCAATTCTAACAGACTACTTTTGTAACCAACCGCGTTACATAGTGCAATTTAGACCATTAAACCAGAGACTAGGCATCCTAAGTTAGCTCATAGGGACGTCCAATATTGTTTTAAAATATTAAAAAGCCCAATGTATCCTATCTTGTGAAATATCCATGTCTATCGAGTCAAAACTGTCGGTGGGACACATATTTCCGTGAGATTGCATTTACTTACCACTGTCTGCCGCATCAAAATAAAATCAATCGCAGATAAATGTTAACACAAAACATAAATAGATAGATAAATGTTTTTTCTCTCTTTTTTCTTCACATCGCTAGTGATATCTGCTGCTTCTAAATAAATCCGCAAAGACCGTTTCCATTTTTCCCAACGTTGGCCTAAAGACGCACTGTCACCCTCTACTCCAATTTCTCTAAAGGTTGTAAGCCGTGTGACGTCATGATGAATTAGTAGGGGCGACCAGAAATAAATAAAACATACCTTGCGATTTTTGTGCTTTCCAATTTAATGGAGGTACCTTTGTACCAAGGTTTTCCAATCTAATGGAGGCACCTTTATACCACAAAATATCCAATTTAATGGAGGTACCTTTGTACCAAGGTTTTCCAATCTAATGGAGGCACCTTTATACCACATAATATCCAATTTAATGGAGGTACCTTTGTACCAAGGTTTTCCAATCTAATGGAGGCACCTTTATACCACATAATATCCAATTTAATGGAGGTACCTTTGTACCAAGGTTTTCCAATCTAATGGAGGCACCTTTATACCACATAATATCCAATTTAATGGAGGTACCTTTGTACCAAGGTTTTCCAATCTAATGGAGGTACCTTGAAACCACATATTTACAATTTAACTTCATACCAGGTTGTAACCTGTGTGCCTATGATCTTATAAGGCTGTATGTGAAGCTAGCTCCGTGGGTTCTGAGGCGCTCACAGGAATCTAACCAAAAAGCTGTGAGAGGGCGCCACTTGCTTTGACTATCTAAGCAAGAAAGAAATTTACTAACTAAAGGGAGTCAAATAAAAAGATTGTATACATGAGGGCTGAATGTGTATTTCAAATAATTTGTTGTAAATATTTCTACATGCAATTAAAAAAAATAGTTAAATTTTGTTTCTGACTTTCAAATACTTAATTTTTAAAATTTAAAATTAAACTTAAACAGGTAAGTTTACTCTTAAGTTACAAGATATTTATTATGTAATAACACAAGGACAGTTGTTTTAAATTCTCAGAATAATAACAAGAGGTTGAAGTTAATTTTCATTCTTTGAATGTAAAAAAAAAGAAATTTATTTTCATTTGTAAGTTAATTCTAACAAATATAATATAGTTAAAAAGTATCTAACTCATGATATATTGGACGTAGAATAGCTCATACAAAATAAGTTATCTTACTTTACTCAAAGATATTATTTAGGTTATGAAGAAAATTATCTTACTAAAATAATGTTTAGGTTATATAGAAAATGTTCTTACTCCGGAGTAGAAATAATAAAATTAAGATGGGTACCTTAATAGAAGCATTACATAATACTTAATGCTAGGTAGACACGGATAATGTTGTCCCACGAAGCCCATGGAGACACCTCCAAGTATCAGCACACATGGCTGACCGGTTATATATCCTGGGGTGCTCGTTGGAACGCCAGACCAACATCCTTGCATAAAGAGGGCTTTGTATGCCTGAAATGTGCACACAAAGAAAGCATTAGCACAGCAAGCCAACACAAGATGGTGCAGCTGTGAGAAAAAAGTGTTACATAACACAACACGTGGTGCGATGCGACAAACCAAAATCTTCAGTGCACAACAATAGATGCACAAAAGTATCAAAACGCAGTAATAGGCGTAGAACAAAAGAAAAATAGAAAGTAATAAGCAAGCGTGCTTACCCATGAGGAAGAAGTGATGCGAAGTATTTCAGCCCATCATTATATTTTATATAAACAGTTATTTAATACAACATTTCGTAGCCTAAAACAATGGAAAATTGGTTAAGCACATGTGGGAATTACTTGGGAAAAGTGAAGATGAGAATTACGTAATCACCCATGCCAACTTACCGGCGACGTCAGAAAAAGGCGAATCAAAGATTACTTATATTCATTTAAATAGCCAACATAGCCACTCCCGGCGCAAACTTTTCGACATTTTGGAAATTCAGATGTCACCAGATTAAACCACAATTATTATAAATTAATATTCGACGCCCTGCGTCCAAATGAAAAATGACAAGCGCAATTTGATTGATCGACCAAAGGGAATCTGTATTTTTTTTAAGTCAAAGACATGTATGGACGTACGGCCTATCAAAATATTAAAACGCAATACAAAATATTATTGAGTTCAATAAATAATTGAAATCTCAATTAGAAGAAGAACAATATCTAATTATGAAAAATAAAATATTTATTTTGAGGATGAACAGTTTAAGACTGAAAAATAGATTAAAATATTGAATGACAGAAAAGCGCTGAGAATCCGGGAAAGAAGTTGCAACAACTGACGCTAGATGGCGTTAGTGGTATAAAAAGTGGGAAGATTAATGTTAAAATTTAATAATTTTTATGAGAGTAAACAAAATAGGTAACGACGTGTTACAAGGTATTCCAATTTAATGGGGCACCTTTACACCAAATAAGTAGGTCTTACCGAACTGGGTGAGTTGTCTAATAAATATTATTTATAATTTTATAATTGTTATAGCAACTCTTTGTAATTTATTCATAAGTAAATAATGCACTTAAAAATTAATCGACCGGGAATCGGACCGGGAAGCCCCAAAGCGCAGCCATCACGCCTTAGAGGATGGTTCATCAGCCACTGCATCACTGGTCAGTAATTAAATATAAGGTCAGTAATTAACAAAATATAATGTGTTCTTGTTAACACTTAATTAAAATAATAGTAATAATCAATAAATAAATAAAGTCTTAAAACTCACTTCTTGACTTCCTAAATGAACCCCTGCTTCTTCTTCATATGTGGTCTATTCTTTGGTCATTAGTACTTATCCATATAGAAACTTTTAAGCTTGTATTTATGATTTATTACTTATTTATTTTTGTTTGTATGTATATATTTAAGTATATTAATATTTATGTATGTGTTATTATTATTTAAGTATGTCATGTATAATTATAAGTACTATACTTATACTTACTTATACTTATACTTCTTATTTTCATTCAGCAATCTATTTGCACTGCCTTACCCCCATTGCCAACACGCTGTTTTCTCTCCTCTACCCAAAGGCTGTCCGGAAGAAACCGCTATAAGCGACAAGACCGCCTTATTGTACTGTCTATAGCTGTTGCTTCACTCATGTATTCCATTTCCGTGCAACAAAGTATATCTATCTATCTATCTATCCTGGATTTAAAAATTCTAAAATAAAGATTGTTTAATTTCATTTAAACCACCCACTTTGTATATAAACAACATACAACACATTATTATATTTGACTATGTGTATATTTTGTTATTTGCAGTTAGGTATTATTTTACATTATCATTATGACATAAGGTTTTTCTTATAAATGCCAAATGGTATTAATTTACAATTTTACTGTCGCACTCAGAATCGTTGATTAACTAATTGGTTACTTAAGAAAATATATTGACACTGATTTCGATAAGCATAAAGACTACCGATACTTAAGTAATTGAACATTAGCTTAAATGATGACAGCGGCCGTTATTAATCTACACAAAAATATGGAACAACGTTTTAACAAGTAAGTAAATAATGTACATACTAGCAACTCACTAGTCTACATGAAACAGGTTTGTTAAGACTCATTATCCTCGTATTTGCCTAGGTTACAAAAGGATATCCCATTTATTTGCTACCATTTAAGTATTTAACTATTTCCATTAGATATTTTAATAACTGTTTACGGGTAGGTATTTACGCTTTACACGAGAGCCCCTATACAAGCTGCGATATGCGCCGTACTAAACGGTGAATACGTTTTGTTTTGTTTATGTACTGTAGGAAACTTACACTGACACCTCGAGTGGATAATAGTTATCATTCCAGTACGAAAAATCACATCTCAAAGTAACTAATTAATACATGTAATAGCGATCGTAACTAATTAATTAATAACATGGAATAGTGATCTTTCCTTATGTTGAAAAAAATTTTTTTTTTCTTTTTAATGATTAAAACTAATGTTAGATAAATGATATAAGACCGAACTTTGTCCTCGTCGCCACTTGTAATGTACTCCGATATCACACAACTCACTGGCTCGCCAACACACTATATGCGCTGGCGGCGCGTCCGCTCTCGCCTGTGGCTCGCGCCAGACTGACGCGCGCCCCGCCACACAGTGCGCACGAGACAGTGTATAGTACAGGTATATTTACACAAACACTACACAGGGCATATCTATGATTTAAATCTTTGTCAGCGTATAATGATTGTGATGATCGATGACATTAGTGTCAAGCCGTTGCGAACAAAAATGCCAACGAACGGTGATGACAGAAATGACAGCAAAATAAAGAAAAATAACGACGAAGAAGTTTTGATCGAAAAAGCCAAAAGAAGTTTGCAGTCTACGACGGATAACAAGAGGACGTTCCGCAGGACAAGGAGGAGGGGTAGGCAGAAGCGAAAGAGGACACCAGCCGATAGTAGGTGGCGTGGAGCTAAATTTAAAGAGTTAGCGGTAAAAGATTATAAGAAGAGGAAGAAATTTTTTGATGCGTATGTTTTTATTAAGATGTGTTTTATGTTATGTTGATTTTTATATAGTTGTAAACAGTTTTTAAGGTGTATGGAAGATGTATGAGAGCAGTATGAGGGCATACTGAATGCAGAATGGCCGAGTGTGGTATGGGCGATCGGTAGATGCATGATATGGAACGCGTAAAGAACGATGTTTGAATTAGGATGACGTGTGAGAGTGAGGGAGAAGACGAATGGCCGCGGACGACGGAAGATGTAAAGACGGGAAGAATATTATTGTTAAATACAAGAAGATATAGCTATAAGCTTTTTTCGGTTAACACGCAAAGAACATCGGCGGTTTTCATAGAAGTGGTGACTTGAACTAAAATCTCCGCTTCCCTTAACGACCTAGGTATCAATGGATTGCTCATTAAGTAAATAATCTAAAACAGCATCACTGTTTTCTTGTAAAAGCGGGAATTTCTTATATTACCGATGTTTTGTTTAGAGGTTATGTTGTATATTTACAAGAATACCATTCCTTAAAATGTAAATAACGAGAATACCCATCCTTTGACAGTAGGTCTAGGATAGTCTGTGGTTGGCGGCGCTAGTTTCATTCGTAATAGCCCCATAAGCTTCTTTCATGGGCTTCTTTCAACCACAGACTATCCTAGACCTACTGTCAAAGGATGGTATTCTCGTTATTTACATTTTAAGGAATGGTATTCTTGTAAATGAAAATGAAATGAAAATGAAAAATATTTTATTTTCAACAAAATGAGAATACCTAACATACATAAATGACAATAACATGTGCTTGGTCAAACATTTTGTTGCATATTTTTGTTGCTACTGGATGACTAATCCAGTCAAGATTACCTTTGGTCCTTACACTAGGCTAACCTGTATCGTGAGGACCTGGCAAAGAATTAACAAATAAAGACTCATGCGCTCTTAAATACATATTAGGCATATTAAAGAATATAAATTATATACATATTGTACACATATAAAAGGATAAATAGTATATAGATATATAAATTATATAGATAATAAATAAGTATATCAGGAACTTTAACATTGCAATTTGTCTTGCTATCATAAACGGTCTCATAATAGATTTATGTTTTAAATATACAACATAACCTAAGAAGTAGTAAGAAGCTTTTTTTTTTATTTTTGCTAAAGTAGGCAGACTAGCGGCTTAGATTGGAGATAATTATTTTGTTACTCAGTGTTATTATATATACAGTTACTTGGTGTTAAAATAAATAGATTCAAGCACAATTAGTACTTTTATTAAAGGCCAAACCAAACCAGTTAGAATAGAATAAATACCTATCTACGTCCCTAAGAAATGACTTAAACCGTTATTTGATTAGCTGTCACTGTCTTTATCTAACGTCAAACGCGCTACGTTTCGTTTCATCAAATTAAATCAAAATACTTTTTTGATGAAACGAAACGTATTTCGTTTCATAAAAAAAGTATTTTGATTCACCAAAAAATATATATTTCAAATTCTACGAATTAAGTTGAAAAAGTAGTTCTTTTTAACAAAAAATAAATGTTCTAAGTGTAATGAATGACGTGGTAAATGGCGATTAATATGAGAGACTACACCTGTAAACGAGAACAAAAACCACAAAAAAAGTAATTACGTAAAAATAGGTAAATAAAAACAATTTGATAATAGTCAGACGACAACCATTTGACACCTCGAAAAAGCATAGATAAAAAATTAGGTTGCACCATGGTTGCATAGGTTGACAGCCAGTCGCCAACAAACAGTAAGATTAAAGCGTGGTTTGAACTGATTTTATGAGATACTCCCGCTTTATCATATTATAAAAATATTTTGATACTAGCGGCCGCCCGCGACTTCGTCCGCGTGGAAAAGTAACTTTTTACCCCCCTTTTAACCCCTTATAACCCCCTTTTCGCAATAAAAAGTAGCCTATGTTCTTTCTCAGGGTCTAGATCATCTGTATACCAAATTTCATTTAAATCCGTTCAGTAGTTTTGGCGTGAAAGAGTAACAGACAGACAGACAGACAGACAGACAGACAGACAGAGTTACTTTCGCATTTATAATATTAGTTAGGATTAGGATAAATGTCCTTTTAATCAGCTATATTGTCATATTTTTTTCATCAAGGGTAATTGTTAAGTCTTATCCCGCCGTAGTTCTTTAGCTGCTCTATTTAAAATTCATTTAAAAAATAAATAAAACAATATTTTATACTTCAACTAGCGGCCGCCCGCGACTTCGTCCGCGTGGAAAAGTAACTTTTTACCCCCCTTTTAACCCCTTACAACCCCCTTAATATTATTATGTTGATAGCCTATAGCCTTCCTCGATAAATGGACTATCCAACAAAAAAAGAATTATTCAAATCGCACCAGTAGTTTCGGAGATTAGCGCGTTCAAACAAACAAACAAACAAACAAACAAACAAACTCTTCAGCTTTATTATATTAGTATAGATTAATGTAATTCACGTTCCGTACATACCTGCCAAGCAACTCCTCTTTTAATCGCAACAGTATTCAACAAGTCACAAGAGAAATTATGGAATCACTGCAACAGTCACTTTTGGACATAAAGGAAATGTGCACAACACGGATGGCAGAGTTCCAGGCCAGTCTGGAGCAGGCAGTGGCAACGGGATCCCCCCTGTTCCCACCATTGCGTCGTTGCATGCAGACTTCACTGGATTCCGAAGGTTCGTGGTGTCTACTATTGAGAGCCTCCAAAAGCAAGTGGACATTCTCGCGCACGAATGTGACAGGCTGGAGATGGCGGGGAGACGCAAGATACTGCTTGTTCATGGTGTTCCTGAGGCCTCGGGAGAAGACACCACAAACATATTTCTCCAGACCGCATCTCGCATGAAGTTGCCGCTAACTAGGGATGCTTTATCTCGGTGCCAGCGACTAGGCCGATCATCAAAAGACAAGCCAAGACCTCTTCTTGTCCAGTTCTGCAGGGTCGATGATCGGGATCGTGTGTGGTATGCAAAAACCACTCTGAAGGGCACCGGAGTGACTGTCTCGGAGTTTCTCACAAGAGGTCGACATAACACCTTCCTAGAGGCGCGTAAACGCCTTGGCATTTCCAAATGTTGGACTCGTAGCGGAGTTATTATCATCGCAGCACCGGATGGCAAGCAGCATAGAATAACCTCCCTCGGGGAACTGAATAAGGTCTGCGGCCCGAGCCCCGGCACCCAGGCTGCAACTACGAGTTCGGTGCAGGATGTAGCAAGTGTTGGCAGAACGAGGCGCAACCGAAGGTAATTTAGTTTCAAATTCGGGTCAGGAAACAGGATCTTCTTATAGTAAATATTAACCTTTCCTTTATGACTTTCTCCATAGATTACCACCTTCTGTGTCTTTACCTTCCAAAATCTCACTTTTTATCGTATGTATGTTATGTTACCCACTTATTCTTTAATATTTTTGTCTAAATTAATCATTGACTTAAATATATGGACCGGGCCTATTGTCCTATACAGAAATCAGTTATACAAATACCATGCATGTCGACGTGGAATTCTCAAAACTATTGTTCTCTCTATCTAACTCAGCCTTGATTTCATAATTGGAAAGAGATAACACTATTTCATTCAGCTCTTTAATCGGAAAAATTGTCATTTGACAACCACGTTAATGCCTAATGCGGCCAGGCAGCCATGTTTAGTTACCGTTTTCTGAAGTACATGAAGTGTCAACTCACCGTTTCTTCCGACAAAAATAACTAATCATTTCTTTTCTTTTGAGAACTCGTTGCCCACATTACACAGGATATTGAAGAAACATTTTAATCATTATGCCCAAGTGTAGTGTTATAGGATGTGGCTCAAGGAAAAGCGAAAATCAGCAAAGATTAACATTGCACCGGATGTTATATTTTTTTCTAATTATTATAAAATGTTCATTATATTTATAGAAACTTTGAATGTTTTACACTTTTGTTTCCCCGTGTGATTCTATCCGTGTGTTTTCAGTCCATAATTATGCTTCATTTTGAATATTTTTATGTTATAAAAATTCGTGAGTTTTATACTAGGGTTTGTAGTAAAAACATCGATAATATTTTACGATGAAGATAAACCTTTTATGCTAAGCGATGAATTTCACTTTGGGGAGTATTGTAATAATTTGATTTTGATCACATATCGTAAACTCGTCAATTTGAGATTATTATTAATGATACCGGTATTACATACCTACTGCTACGACCTCCCGTTTTATTCACTGAGCTATCATTGCCCTACCTCTATTATTAAGAGTAGATAATATCATTATAATCTTATCAATAATACCATAATTTTCTTACTTACAGATCTCTTTCTACAAACTGCGACGAACTGAACTCAGGAAGATAATATCACTACAAGCTCTACTACCTACTACCACCTAAATTGTAAATTGAATACATATCTGTATACCTAGTTGTAGTGGACGAGGTGGAGGAAAGAAAAACTCGGTATTAGAGAGTAAAGAAATACTTATTTAGCGGTCACAGACCAAACTGTTAAAATAATTAAAATTACGAATTAGATGTGCGCGTTAGGTGTTCCTTGTATGCAGTGGCGATCCAGATGTCCGTTGAGTCGATTTCCGCGACGTCATCGGCGCCTCCCATTGGTCCGCTTGTGCGATATCACGTTATGAAGCACCAATGAGAGCGGACGCATATCACGCGATAAAATTCGTTGATTGGTTCTATGATCCTGGTGTTGCCGCTATGATCTTGGTGTTGCCGCAACACTGGTTAAGTTTAATTTTGCAATAAAAAGATCTATATTATCTATTACATATTAAAAGCATAATTATTACCTACTTCAAGAAGACTTGTAAACTTTGTGCAATAAAGAGTACCTATCTTCTTCTATATACTATTAATAAAGAGGTAACGCCTCGGCCTGTGACTGACTGACTGACTGACTGACTGACTGATCTATCAACGCACAGCCAAAACTACTGGACCTAAAATCATGAAATTTGAAACATAGGTAGTTCTTACTATGTAGGCGCGCACTAAGAAGGGGTTTTGCGAAATTCACCCCCTAAAGGGGTGAAAGGGGGGGTTTACGTTAGTATGAATGTCTTTCAATTTTGATGTTAGAGATTTGAAAATTTGGATTATGGTTGTTTATTAAAAATAAAAATTGACCTGTTTTAGTTTTTTTTTTAAATTTAAGCCATAAAGAGGTGAAATGGGGGTTAACACAATGTATGGGAGATTTATTATTTTTAAAGCTAGAGTCTTGAAAATTGGAATTTGGGTTTCCCATACAAATTAAATGAAAGTGATTTCAGCATTTTTTTTTCTTCAGCTTACAAAGGGGTGAAAGGGGGTTAAAACGTCATATGGAAAATTCGTAATTTTTAAAGCTAGAGCTTTAAAAATTGGTATTTGGGCTTTGCATGCAAATGTAAATAAATTGAATTCGGCATTTTTTTCTTCAACCTAAAAAGGGGAGAAAGGGGGATAAAACGCCGTATTGTCAATTTTAAAGCTAGATTCTTGAAACTTGGTATTTGGGCTTTGTATACAAATGTAATGAAAGTGAATTCGTTATTTTTTTCTTCAACCTAAAAAGGGGGGAAAAGGGGGTTGAAACGAAGTATTGTCATTTTTTGAAGCTAGAATCTTGAAAATTGGTAGGTATTTAGGCTTTGCATAGAAATTTTATAAAAGTCCCCCCCTATAGGGGTGAACGGGGGAATTGATTAAATTTGACAAAGTAAAGTTATAGAGTTTCCAGCATTTTTTATATCAAATCTTTTTGAGATTCCTTCATTATGGTTTACGATCACCAAAATTATCAATCCTATAAGTATCAGTAACAATTTCTTTTGCTAATTACTTTGATTGTTGTGAATTCTACTTCGTTCAAAAAATTTAAATACCGAAGCGAAGCGAGGGCGGGCCACTAGTCTATTTATATTTTGATTTTCATTAACCAGTAACTTAAGCTTCTAATCAATCAATTTTACGAATGTCATTTTAGGCTTTCAAAATAAGATTTGAGACGAGTTCTGTCAAAACAACTTCCTTCGGCCTCAAACGAAAGAATGGTCACTTCAAATTACGAAATGACGTTCTTCCCACGGGTAGTCTTGCGTTAAGTTCCGTGACAGACGCCATTATTGTCGCATTCGACATAGATTAAAATAAACAGAAGGGAAATTGTAGAAAATTGTTACATGCCTGCCTACCTACATACCGTTTCATTCATTAATTTACTTTTGGGAGCTCGTGTACAAACAAATCAATTAGTGATGTCCTAATGCCTACCTACCATTCGATTTTTGATGTAACGATTTTGGTTGTAAAGAATTTTTAATCGATATTTTACTGTCACTCGACATAATATTAATTATTGGGTACTATTTAAACGAGCTTCTTTGTAATAGCATTTTTCGCCTCAGAAAATATATGTTAGCTTCTAAATTACTAAGTCAGCCACAACCAATGCGCGTCTGAATAATAGTATCGCAGCCACTGTAAATATAACTCAGCATGACAGTTATTTTTTAGCATCTAAATTTGTAGTATGCATTCAAATAGCAATCTTCTAAATTATTAATATATGACACCAAAATAGTAATTATATTAGCTTCTAATTTCATAATTTAGTATGAATAAAATGTAACTCGTCCTACATTATTCGATCGTTAAATTTACCTAAAATTGTCATCGAATATTATATT
>JABMDO010001389.1:0-15114 GCA_014851415.1 Cnaphalocrocis medinalis
AAAAACTTAATATCCCAGAAATAATCATTAAAAAATAGTTTGGTGGTTGTTTGTTTTTTCTCTTTAGTAATTTTTCCGGATTCCCCCCACTCTCCTTGTCCTTACAAAAGTGATTTTAAAATTGGGGTGGTTTACTTTTTATGCTATAAAATTACAAAAAACCTTAAATACTTAACACGCTATATTATGCTTATGCGAGACTTAACTTATGGGGGTGGGGGTTGCTTCGCCCGGCTGCGTCCGACGTGCTCCCGGCTGCTCCGTCCTCTGGATCGGCGACCACGTGGCCACGTGGTTTTCGGTTTTTTCACTTTATCTCCCGGGGGTGCGGCCGGAAAATTCCGGGAGGGGTGTCTACTTCAAGGTCCTGCCGCGGTGCGTCGACCCGCAGTCTCCAATCCAGGAGTCGTCGATCTTGTTACGGAGTTATTTGGCTCCAAAGCTCCAAATCCACAGTTTTGGGGTTATTTTAACCCAGGATTTTCCAAAATGTTCGTGGAAAACGGTTACTTTCACATCCACTGGTGCCGCGCACAAAACAAAACACTCTGACACTTTTCTCGTTAATTTCTGCCGCGTTTTGCCGTTTTTATCGATTTTTTGAGCGGGACTTGTACCTTTGCGTGGCGCTCGAGGGGTGGAACTGGGAATATTGAACCTAACTTAGTCAACGTCAATCTAAATTTAATCAAGAGTGGGGTTTAAATCATTAGTTAACATTTAAGTTATAAATCAGTCTTTATTTAAAATAACAAAACAAAAACTAAATCATAAATGAAAATAAACAAAGAATAAATTGTAAAATCAACTGCACAATCTAAACCGTAGTTTCAGTCCGGTGATTCTTATTCTGACTTTGTAAATCACTCACTCTTAAAAACACAACTTATTTAAGTAGACGTAAAAATATGTTTTATTTGAAAAAAAAAATTAAATTGAAATTTGGTATTTTTTTAGATTCCATAAGATTCAATGGGCAACACGCTCAGCGCCATGTGTATCATTTTCGATACACGAGCACTACCTCGGTCTTAAGGTTTGTGTATCGCTAACGCGCACACTTTTCATACATATAGTAGGGTAGAAAATTTGCCCTGGCACAGAGGGAGGAATCCTGGGGTATTGGGATTGGGGATCGGTAATTGGGTAAAAAAAAATATGGAAGAAAATGTATAAAATTGTAAGGAAGAAATAAACGTTGCCTTAAGCTAACAGTAGTTTTATTACATACAATCATGCAACATAGGTACCTTAGTCCTTAGCTACAAATTATATGCCCTCAGTGGGTATTATTGTAAACACTTTTACAAATGATTACGTCACAAGTTGAATATTTTGATTTAGTTGCGATGCTCTTATTAATTTTCCATCTAGGTTTTTTCCTTTCTGTTCGCCATATTCTTGTAACATTCGGAGCACCGTCCCCGTACTAATCTTCTCTCTAACTTTGTTTTGACGAGTTAATGCTTCACAAATTACGAGGCCTTCCGATGCCGAAGATGATGGGCCGTTTCTGGTTGTGAGTGTTTCTCGAGCCCCAGTGATGACTTGCTCTCGGAATTCCGTTATGTTTGATGGAATACTGGCTGTATAAAAGTGAGCGCTTATACTAGACTGGTTCCCCAAAGCAATTCAACAAACAACTTTCGATACCACTTGGTGCAACGCCTCAAAGCGCTGCTATGTGTAGCCATCTAGTCACTAATGTCTATTGATGATATGCCGCTGTTATAGGTCCATCAATATACTTAGCTGTCAACAACTCTTCCATAGCAAAAGCTTTCTCGAAACGCGTGAATTTTATCATGCACTGCAAACAATGTGTAATTTGCTTGAACCTTGCTTAGTTTAGTTAGGGATTTTGATCGGGGTGATTTGATTTGATTACTGTAGATAAGTTTGATTAAGTAGTGCATCCAAAGTTGATTTTTTTTTAAATACCCTCTATTGCAAAAGGTTCTCCCTGCCTACTTATGGTTTAGTTTTTCATAAAAGCATTACCGATCAAACTGTACGATTGTTTTCAAACCCTCTGCAAGGGCTTTGCGCTGTAGGTGCAATCCGTGCGTGATAGTGCCAAGCATTCCCTCTAGTTTATGAGTCTGAAAAGAAGGTTGCGAGCTCAGCGTACCTAGGTCGATGTTTACTTTTAATGCGAATAAACGTCTTATCTAGATAGATAATGCGAATAAACGTCTTATCTAGATCTATCTACTTTTAGGGCACTAAACACTGAAGAAGCATGCAAGTGCTCCTCCACCCCCTTATAGCGGACCTGGTCCCAATTACCAGTTCCCAATCTCTGGCATTCAATTCCCTCCTTCTTCATTTCTGCAGAAGGTTCAGGTATGTTGGGATCCGCTTCCTTGATAGAAGGCAGAAATTCAAGTTGTTTCCCATTTTCCTCGCCATTCCAGTTTAAACCCTCCCGTGGGGCGCTTGCCACGAAGGAGAGTTTGAAGTTTCCGACAAAATTTCATCTTCGTAGCAGGAGGCGGAATCCGACCCATCTTCCTGTCGAGGCGCTAGTTTCTCCATAATGATGGAGAACATATCCTCTACCTTATTCTCTAAACATCTCAATCCCTAGACCTCCGGCACTGATCTCCCACATCACCACCAGTTCAAGAAAGTGGAAGAAGAACCAATTTAATGTTTATTTACATTGGGAAGTGCCAAACAAAATGCAATAGTTGAAAATTATTTTAATTAAACACAATACAATTTTATGTTTCACGTGTTTTTAATGCTGTTGCTATGTCCACCATAGCTTGCGTAAGGGTACCCAACAAGCCAATGAACTGTTAATTGATTTTTTTTATTAATTTTTTTTCTTCTAAATTTTGTTTTAACATTTTTGCAACAGTCAAGCCTGTCCTCCAACCACCTCTAGCGCCACTTGCCTCTTCCTACTCCTCACCTTGCACCCGGAACACTACATCTTTGGTTTGGCAAATCTGTAAAAATAAAACATTTTTAACTAAATATAACTTATTTAAATAGTCTAGTTTATACCTAAATACATCCCCTAGGTATTAAACGAAATATAAATTTAATAGAAATATGTATTTACCATTTGATGATACAACCCCTTCTTCAGCATTTTCAGCCTCCGGGCTAGACGTTTCTGTAACTGTAATGGTAAACTTTTCGGGGGAGATGAAATGTAGTATTAATTTATAAGTTGCACCGCAACACGTCAACTTTATAATTGACTACAACATAGCGCTTCAAAACTGTTGATGCCGCAAAATATACGTTTTGTTTTAGTTATAAGATTTCATTTATTAAAGATCCGACTTCGAAGCCGTACACATGTCTTTTCTTTAATCGTCGAATCATCCCTGACAATGAACATATTACATACCTCCTATTCATCTTCTTTCAAACGCGCAATGTATTTCTATCATGGACCAGTGAGCAGGGTCTAGTAGCATACACCCTCGTATTAAGGGTTCGACTTACTACTCTTGTCCTATAGAATCACTAGCGCTAATATCTTTCATTCATCATCTTTCATATATTTTTGTGTTTTCGATTTGGTTACTAATCAGGGTCGCCATTACGGTACTGCCCCTTGAACTAGCTCTAACAAGAATTTCTTCCAAATTAGATGCATCACTTGCCGCGTTGCCATGCCCGGCAAATTAATGCAAGACACAGCAAAGCAATCCTTTGAGTGCCATAGTCCTTAAATCAATAAAAAGAATTTCATTTATTCTCGTTTGTCCTTAGATTTCCTTGAGACATGATCACTCAGCGACACAGCCATTATTCTAGCTATTTCACCGTGTATGCCTTCTGATATCTCCAATTCTGCCTCACAATCATTTTCTATCAAGTCAAGGGGTATGTATACTTCCTTTTCAGATAAAGTTTTAGCTAATTCTAGCGTTAGCTTAATCCTGTTTTTAAATAAGTATTTCCCTTTTTTAAGCTTATCTAGCATGAAAATGGGCACATCAGTAATATCCTCAAGGCTAATGCCTGTTCCACTATTGCCACCAGCTTCCGGTACTCCTACATTTATCTGGGAATTATCCTCGGCAGATGCCATCAGCGGGTCATTTGTTGCTATGCCTAAGAACATCAGAGTCCAATTGCCTCCCATGAAACCCATAAGTCCTATTAGGAATCTATCATTTGCAGCCACAACAATCCCCAAAAACAAGTACAACAACATCTGATCAAACTGGCCAGAAAGCATATATGTCACTATTAGCACAAAGCTAGCCATTCTCAAAATTAGTCGCCTTCCTCCCTGGAAGGCATCTCCAAGACAAAATGACATGTTGGCTCTAAGCTTTGACAAACAATGCTGAACCCCGCGCCCACACCAAATTGGTGTGAGGAATTTTGATTGCAATCCGTATCCAAGAAACATACCTGTTATAGACCCTGACATTCTCACATAAGAGTGTGCGACCAAAGACAAGAAAACCTCTATCAATATGGAATACAACCATATGGAATTGAAATTACCTGCCAAACCAGGTACCATGCTGTCGTGTCTATCAAGTTTGGTAAAGTAAGTTATGGCCGCTTTGAATTTTGCTGTTGGTCCAGCCACTTCATCAAGAGCCATACAACTCATGAAGGCATAAGATATGACCAATCTTACAAAGCCCAACTTACCCGAACTACCTTCAAACCAAGCTAGGGTGTCAAACAAACCGCCAAAATAGCCTACAGGTGTCATTTCTTCATTTTCATCCTGGACATATATGTGTGGTTGAAATTTTGTAACTTTTACTAGTCCGTGAAATATTTCCGCAGACAACGGTAACACCACTAAACACAAAGCAAATATCAATATAAGTGGTATTATGCTGTATATGTTGGCGTGTTGTCCAACGCCGCCCATCGTCTTTATAAACATGTACATAAGTAACACGACAGCGAGGGCGAAGAAAGAATGACTTGGATCATGTAATCTTTCTTTTGGTATGAGCAGGGTTCCTAATACTGTAAGTCCTACCACTACGGGTACGAGAGGTTCCAGCTCCACCTTGCGTCCCACTGCAAATTCCGGTGTAACGAATTTCCCTGTCGATCGACTGGTTAGTATTCTCACGATCAAGACTAGGACCGCTGCCCAAAGCATTCCTCCTAAAAAAATGCTAGTCTGTGCTGTGTTTGCAATTGCCCATGTAACCATTGCCACCAGTGCAACATACTGATTAAAGGAATTGGTGAGCAGGTATATTATTGTAAGTAAATAATGCCATATAATGCCATATATATTAGTTCTACATAACCCGCCCAATTGTTTTCTATAATCCAGGCTGCAAGCATTGGAAATTGTGTCGCTATTATCCTATAAGTGTATCTGTCCATGGCAATAGGTATTATGCTAGTTGTCAAATGTTCAAAGAGGATCACCAGCTTTTCTTCTAAGCCAAGCTGGAGATCCTCCTCATCTAAAAAACCGATCCCTCTCTTCGTATTACCCTAGTCACCTTTGCCAAACCACCCACATCAATTTCCTTTTTGGGTAAATGTGCTTTTATCATGTTAAATTTAGCACTCAGCACGTCAGTGCAAAAGAGATTCTCTGGTATGATCAATGCAGCATTGGTCCACCGTTCAAACTCTCTTATGGTTCTATCTTTCAGAATCTCATGGCATTTGCGTGTTGATCCAGGATGTTTATACAAAACGAATTGTTTGTCACTTCCTCCGGTTTGTCGTATTTAAAATACGTATTGCAATTTGACCATGTTTTGGTTTTGCAATCATCCCCGCGACAAATATTCCGGGATGTGACGGTACTTCGTTTGCTAAGATTACGCAATCACTACAATAATTACTAGGTATTGCCTTAATAATCTCACATCGTGGAGGTATCGTGTGAACGTACCTATTACTACCAATAATTTTTGTTGTTATAGGACACCCTTTGTCATACAAAGTTAAGGTGCCATTGTTATAGTTCACAATAGCGTGATACTTCAAGAAGAAGTCTTGGCCTAAAATTCCGTCGGCCGAACAAGATAGATTCTCAAAAATGTAGAATTTTTGATTAAATAAAATTCCCTCAACACATAAATCTAGAAAAATGTAACCTATCGAAATCAAATTACCACTTATACCTTTAATAGTTATTCTATCGCTAATTATCTTACTTATCTAAATAAACATCGGCTGCGTAAATAATTTCGACAAAAAATATCAAAACGTTCATAAACTCACGATATTTTCAGCGAATTGTGATCATAAAATAAAATTACGTTCGTGGAAGTGTTAGTAGCGACAGAACTAGTGTTTAAGTGGAGAAATTAGTGGAAAAACCAAAGGATCAACCAACAGTGACAATCGCAAACAAATATTGCAAAAAAGGCGAAAGAAAGCTAAGTGATCAACACCAAACTATTGTAGATGCATATTTACGCTAAAACCAGAGCTTCTAATTGTAAAGTGCAAGAAATTTAAATAATATTATAACCTCAAAACTAAAGAAAATATCGTTATTTGTCATCAATCAAAACAAGCAAGCACAGGTGCAAATAGTTCCACTACTTGCCACTAGATGGAGTTATTTCCAGCGACATCTATTAAGTCCTTTTGAAAACTGTTTACTATTAACGCTACTCGCCACAAGATGTCATTATGTGCAGGATGTTTACAAGAAATACGGGATAACAAATTCCTGAACTGTTGTATTTGCCGGAAAAACTATGATCTCTGTTGTGCAAACAGATCAGAGGAGTTCTTCTACAAAATTATGACAAGAGAGTCCTAAAAAAACATGGAAATGCCTAGATTGTAAATCGAAAGAGCCCAAGACTGACAATAGTGATACCCCTATTATTATGCATAATCATCCAAACAACGACAGGCCCCCCAACTCTACCGACTATAATACAAACTTAACTCCAAAAGGATCAACAAGCGATGCAAATGTCACTAAAAGAAGAAAGATACCCTTAAACACTTCGAGTATGACAGACGACTCGCAGCTCTCGCCTCAAGGAGAT
The DNA here is from genome assembly GCA_014851415.1 of Cnaphalocrocis medinalis. Lineage (NCBI taxonomy): Eukaryota > Metazoa > Arthropoda > Insecta > Lepidoptera > Crambidae > Cnaphalocrocis > Cnaphalocrocis medinalis. The sequence continues at coordinate 6,978 of JABMDO010001389.1, forward strand.
ACACCTGTTATTATCAATAAACAACATATCACAAAAGACGAAACCTGTGATAAAAAATTATTGGAAAAATTCACTTCTTTATTACAGGATAACAACAAACTCATTATATCATCACTCCAAACCTTTTTCCGAGACGAACTGAATAGTGCATTAACAAAGATAGAGAAAGACTTCAAAATATACTCTCGAAGAGATTACAAATGGACAGGAGCAATTGAAAAATAATATGAAAACGCTGACCAAGAGAATAAGTACACTCGAAGAAAACTGTCGTTCTCTCCAGTCCGAAAATGAAACAAATCCAAAAGAAAATTCAATATCTGCAAGCAAATCAAGGAAACTCTTCACATCAACTAAACAATGAACCGGTGAAAAAACCATAGTGCTACATGGACTCCCAGAAAATTACTGGGAAACAGAGAATGACGTAATAGACAGAGTGATAAGTGTTTTCTATGATCTCCTAAATATAAACTTAACAGACTATATAGAAGGCATAGAATTTATAGGAAAAAGAAATAGAAATAATAATAAAAATAGACCTATAAAAATTGAACTCATTAGCAAAAGGATGAAAAGATACATATTGGAAAACTCATGGTATTTAAAAGAAGCAGGCCTCAGCGCCACTGAATATCTCGGCCCAATCGCCTTACAAGAAAGAAGAAAACTAAGAGAAGCCCTACAAACCGCGCGACAAAACGGCCAACATGCTGTAATAAAAAATAATATACTGATCATCAATGGAAAGGAAATGAACCTAACAACACAACAAAGTCAAGACAGGAAGAGTAAAAACGTAGAAAACCTCGACGGAGGCCCAGAAAATGTAGAACGATCGAACCTATCCCAATCTCAGCTCCCCCTGAGCTCTCCGCCAGTGCCTTTTTCACTCACCCCCCAATGTCCAAAATCTACAATAAACAAACACAATAATCAAAAACTGCCCTTTCGTAACTAAATCTTTCTTTCTCAGAAGGTATTTTTCCGGACGCGCTTAAGACCTCGATAATCAAACCTATCCACAAAAAAGGATCAACCACAGATATCAATAATTATCGACCCATAGCATTATTACCGACATCAGCAAAAATCTTTGAATCAGCCATGATAAATCGTCTCTATTCTTTCTACGAAAAATTTAATGTCTTACATGAAAGTCAAAATGGCTTCAGAAAAAACCATTCAACAATCCTTGCGACCTATAAATATATTCAGAAAATATTTGAAGAGATAAATAACAAAAAATATGCTGTAGGCCTTTTATTAGACATGAGCAAAGCCTATGATAGAGTATGTTACGAAATATTGTTAGGCAAATTAGATCAGACAGGCATTAGAGGTACAGCACACCAATGGTTCAGATCGTACCTTCAAAATCGTTCTCAATTCGTGGATATAGAATATACTAATTTTGAAACAGGCAAAATATCAATAAGTAGGTCTGAAAAAAGTATTAGTCACTGGTTCTATTCCACAAGGAAGTGTATTAGGATGCATTTTATTTCTTATATATATAAATAATCTCCCAAACATAGTAAATGAATACTGCGTACTTTTTGCTGACGATGTGTCTATATTATTATCATGCTCTGACACCGTCGAAATGGAAATAAAACTAAATAACATATTAGATAAAATAGTAAACTGGCTTCAAATACACAATCTAGAACTAAACCTTAACAAAACCAAAATAATTCAATTCAAGCCCTATCAGAAATCACCCTTAAATATCTCTTATAAATACAAAAATACAAAAATTGAAACTGCTACTTCTGCAACTCTTTTAGGAATAGACCTGGATACCCATTTAAATTGGAAAAAACATATTCAAAAATGCTTAAAAAAAATGTCATCTTTTGTTTACGCTCTACAACACCTAAAAAGAGTAACGGACTTTGACAGTGCACTTACAGCTTACTACGCTTATGTGCACTCAAGACTTTCCTATGGCGTAATCCTTTGGGGAAATTCATGCGAAGTAAACAAAGTATTTACACTGCAAAAAAAGTGCATCCGCATATTAGCGAATATAGATCAGATGGAATCATGTAGACCTCATTTCATTAAACACCAGATATTAACCCTTACGTCTATTTATATTTTAGAGTCGTGTAAATTTGTCAAAAAATATCCTTCGATGTATTCACCTGAAAATAAATAAAGAGGGAATAATAGATACCAAAACAAAATGAAAATACCTTTCTCCAAACTAAAATTAGTCGCGTTTAGTCCCCACAACATGTTAATTAAAATTTACAATCATATCCCAAACCATTTAAAAAATATTGAAAATCCCACCCGATTTATAAAAAAACCTTAAATTATTTCTAATTAATAAGTGCTATTACAACCTCCAAGAATTTTTAATGATAAATTATAGATACTGCCTCACAAATTACTATTTTATTATATTCTTTAATATTAATTTAATTTGCTATTTAAAATTGTTAAACATTATTATATTATTAAGTTTTTATGATTGTAAAATTGTGCAATATTAGTTATTGTGTAAGTAATTAATAATAATGTGCGCCCTCTTATAAATTGCTGTGCCCTGACAGGGTGTCACATCCTATACTTAATCTTAAATGTACCATCTTTATCTTGTATGTGATACGCAATAAATGATTTGATTTGATTTGATTTCTAAATCTGGATGGTTCCTAAACCATTCATATTTTATAACACAAAGACTGGCGCCAGTATCTACTAGTAAATTTATCTGTGTTTCATTATCTATCGAACACGAAATAACGCTGTTATTATTGTAACTTAAAATAAAATTGTTATTTACACTAGCCTCGAAAAAACTGATTATTATTCATAACATCAGTTTCATGTTCGCCGTCGGCGAACTGCTGAGCGAGCTGAACGCGAGGAGCGCTCCGCCGTCGTCGTGTTGCCGATGAGCGGGCGGTAATGCGAGCGCGCGCGGCGTTTGCGCTTTGAGTCGGATTACCTAAAGTGTTCCGCATGTTATTGTTCCCATGTCGCCAGTTATTTGATCTGCTAGAATTATAAAAGTTACGAGTAGGTAAGTTGTTATTGCGCAAATTAGAATTATGACTGAAATTATAATTACGTGAATTAGGTGTTTGAGAATTTTGGCGGTAATTATTCTGACGATTACGATTATCTTGGTATGAATTATGTCGATTGCCGCGATTGAAATTAGACTGATGGCGTCTAACATTCATGACCTCGTAATTGGTCGATGATGAATGTTGATCCAACGCAGTTGTAATGGCTTCTGTAAGCGACGAAAATGTGCGAGATGCTATGATTGTACTAAGTCGAGGGTCTGACAGTCCGTCTGCAAATCGTTGTAAAGCGATTTTTTCATTGATAGGACGTAAAATGTTGTAGGTACTGTCATCACCGTCGGCTTGAGTCACTGTTAGTTTTACAAACAGATCTTCTAGCTCATTTCCAAATGATTCGATGGACCTATTACCTTGTTTTGCACGCTGCAATCGATCCTGAATAGCAACTGCCGAAACTTTTGGCAATAATTTTGATTTCATGTCTTTTATCAAATCAGTAACTTTATCGTACGTACATTTCAAACGTAGTTTAGCACTTTGGGATAATCTTGTTTTAAGCACAAACGTAATTAACTGTTGTTCACATTCTATCCTAATCATTGTACTATACAATTCAATGCCATCTATCAATTGTTTGGTAATTGACTCCTGTCCTGTCATAACAGGTAATAAAGATATGGCAGTTTTAATGTCAAAATTAAGCAGTTCCGTAGCCATTTTCGTTTTTGTTATATCCTGATTACTCATTAAAAAAATAATTTTGTCATACAAGGAATGTATTTCCTCAACTAATTGATTAATAAAAATAGAGCTTTTCGAACTTTTCTCAGAGTTTTCTATTTGTTGAGACACTTGAAACAAAATACCATCCAATTTCTTATATTCAATGTTAACTTGTTCTAATTTTGTGAAAGCTAGGTCTGTTTTCCGTCTTTCGGGACCTAGTTTAGTTAGGTAATCTTTAAAGTATTTTAATGAATTACGTAGCTTTATCAAATCATCTGACATAATATGAACTAATGTATTTGTTAAGTAGTTGTATGCCTACTCTATTCTAATTTATCATAATGAATTCATAATAAGAGAAAAAAAAAATAAACGAAGTATAACAACAGTGATAAAATTATTTAAAAGGATACGCTAACACGGCTGCAGACATCCTTGTTGGCTGGACATCGAAGGCTGGAGGCTTGGCATGCTGGCTGAAGACCTGGACGGGGCTGGGCTGCAATGATGGGTGGGCCGGGTTTATTCCCTGGACTCCGTGGGCCGGGATTTCCCTGGACACCGCTCGAACATGGGCCGGGTTTATTCCCTGGACACCGTGGGCCGGGATATCCCTGGACACCGCTCCTTCAAATTCTTCTTACAGTGCTGCAGGCAGTTCCAGAGCTGAAGTGGCTCTTTACTTTGTAGCTTTCCCATATTAATTATAATACTCGTAGCTCCCAGTGTGTAGTGTGGTTTTCAGTTTCTTCTTAAAACATTGTGGTTTTTTTTTTTCAGCAGGTTTGGGGTCTTCTTTAATTAGTTACGTCTTCAATCTTCATAATAAGTAATAAGTCTTCGTGCTTCAGTGATTTTTTTTTTCAGTTTCGTGAGGCAGGGTCGCCATGTAATATGTTCATTGTCAGGGATGATTCGACGATTAAAGAAAAGACATGTGTACGGCTTCGAAGTCGGATCTTTAATAAATGAAATCTTATAACTAAAACAAAACGTATATTTTGCGGCATCAACAGTTTTGAAGCGCTATGTTGTAGTCAATTATAAACGACGTGTCGCGGTGCAACTTATAAATTAATACTACATTTCATAACAAATTACAACTTTGGGTGTACAGGGTACAGCCAGCCACACATTGTTTACCACAATCTGTCAAATTTGCTCAACTGTTATTCAAACAAACATGTTTGATTGAAAATAAGGTGATGATCGTGATAGATTTATAAATATATTAAGTAAGTACCTTGTTCCAAAGCACCCCCAACTTGTGTGGCCGGACACTGGGATGAATCTAAAAAATAAAAACCTACTTATTTGTTGATTTTTCACCTGAATAACTTGAACATAATGGATACATTAAGAATATTGGGCATTGGCTATCGGAATACCTGATGGCACACGATTGCCTCCGCCCGTGGACCCACAACAGCAGTGGAGTCACAAGACATTAAATTTAAGTTTTATTTTTGTTATAGCAAATTCTTACAACTTATTCTTAAGGGGCTACACGAATGAAACTAGCGCCGCCAACCTATTTGCACTGATTGTGGCGAAAATATGATATTTTTGAAGAAAATAAAACATTACAGACTTAGATCCAAGTAAATTGGATTTTTCAAGATGCATTTGTTCAAACCTCTTCAAAGGCATTATATCTGCTACTTTTTCGTAGCGGAAACAAGTTTTCTAATAGTCCTTATAGGACGGCATTTCAACAATCTCCATTAGAACATGTAGGTATAGCTAAAAAAATCTAGAACATCCTCTTTTTGTGACTTTTAATAGATCTTCCTGTTTCTTGTACGCTGTATAAATTATAGCCCAGTCAAATTAGGGGTTTCACCTCGGAATGAAAGATACCTATGGCTATCTGTAAGTCTGTAAATACTTGTATATTGACACCCTACATAATATGGCAACTATAAAATTTTAAGGTGAAAAGTCACAAAAATCGTTTTTTTGCGCTTTTTTTGTAAATATCTCATTTCATATGGGCGTTTTGCTGTTTGTATTTAATATCAATAGAATAAAAAAAAATATCAGTAGAGTACAAAATGTTCTACAAATTTTGTCTAAATATTTTTTTCATACGGTGAACTGTTTTCGAGATAGAGGGGCGGAGAGCGCGGGGTCACAGCATCACTTCAGGTCAACCGGTGCCTCCGGCCACAAACGCGCTATATATAGTTGGTGAACTATCAATAAATCAATTATTATAAATATTTGTTAATTTTTCGGCCCAGAGATTTATAGAGAGTAGAACTCATACCTTATTGGCAGTCTATAATGCTCCGAAATCTGTGAAAAGTCTCAATCATCTTCGTTTTATGCATTACGTCAAGTCGGTTAAATGAAGCTTAGGAAGGTACAAAAAAAAATGTTTATTCAGATTAATTTACTATCTAGGACAAACTTATAAGCAAAACAAGATATAATATAAAAGTACACAAGAAATTGCATTTGCCTGAACTAGGATGCCCTGTGTTTCAGGCTAAGAATAGGACATACAACCTTTCATTATAAACAAACAAACAATTTAAGATTATTACAAAACTCAATTACACTATGAATACAATTGTAGTTTATATTTCTTAAATCTATGTTAGTACAAAAAATAACCTATTTCGAAACAAAAAGTAATAATTTAAATGGAAAGAAGTAAATGGAAAACAGAATTATGATTTTTTTCTTTTTATTTTTTAACTTAGTATTATATTTAATGAATGCTTTGTTTTGCATTAAAGGCAAAGTTTTATTTTGCAGTCTGAATCTGTGCCTTTTAACCCTCAATTGGGCGCGCCTAAAAAGTTGCATACGCGGTCGCATGGGGTGTCTGGCACCCCAGAATTAGGAAACTAAGTAAAATACGAAATACATGCAAAATCAGACTTTTCTTAATTAGGGCATTTAAACTTACATATTAATCGACATTTAAAAGTATTTTTAACAAATTTAACCTTTTTTTTAATATGAAAAATATTTTTTACTAACCCTAATTTTTTTCATCACAATTTTGACAGACTATATTCAAGTGGTCATTGCACACGTGTTTTTGGCATTTCGAACATTCAGTCTTTGTTTTCCTGTCCTTACTTCTTGGGCATACATGACACCTTTTGTATGATTGCGATCGGCCTGCTTCAGAAATAGATCCTTGGTCCTGACTTCCATGTTCCACCTCGAAATTTAGACTACACAAACAGTCACCTGGGGTGTCGTGCACCCCAAACACGCTCTCTGAGCCCAACCGTCCACTACAGAGCGCCGCTCGCAACTGAATCGTGTACGTTTAAGTATTTACGAAGCTACCTAGAAGGCCAGCGCGCTAGATTCAAATTTTAAAAAGTTGTGAGCCTGGAAACCTGCTCTGGGGTGCATGACACCCCACGCGACCAATTAAGGGTTAATATTCTATTTTTTACTATACTATATTGCACCAATTGAAAATGCACAGTTTAATAGTTAATTCCAAAAATTTGTCACTGGTTATTATACTTTTATGAACCTCACAATTAAAAAAGTCAAATAAATATTCGGATTCTATTATACAGGGTGTATCGGTAAACAGTTACATCCTTTCAGGGTGTGATTTGGGAGTAGGTATATAATCATGAAAAATATAAAACGGTACAATAGGTGCATGTACTTCAAATTATTTTCGATCAAAGTAATCCTAAAGTCCTGTAAACTATGGTCCGTGTTAGGGGTCAAGTAGGTCAAAGAACTCGTAGTAAACGTAGTATTGGTGTAGTACTACGCACAGTTAGGACACTCCCTAAACCACTCCTTTAATTCTCTGCCCGACATCTCGACCTTAACACATTGCTATAAGGTCGAACGATGGCAGGGGCCATCTCTTTCAACCTAAAACGAAACATCAACTAAATCGATATTAAAAACAATTGAATAGTTTTGATTAATTAGTGAATACTTTTACGTCCGAAAAAACATTCACTTACAGAATAATTCGACTGTCTGCTAAAGGATCAAAAACGTTCAACTTGTTTTACGATGTCCTCGGCAGTAAAGGAAAATAACGTTAGCAACTACGTGAAAGAAAAAAATCTAAATCGTGAATTCCAATACACAGTGGCAAGACGTGCATGACACACGCCGAGGGTCAACTAAGCCTATGACATATTTTTCGAAAATCGAATCAAATTGATTACGTACGATTCGGTTCGTGAATCGATTTAAAGGGTTACGATACAACGTCACATGATCCGAAAAATCGATTCGTGTGCAAAGTCGGGCAAACCTACCACAAACGGCAAGTCTCATACATATTTATGTTTTGTCTACATTACTTAACACGTCGGGAGGTTCGCATTAATGTCTTTGCGGGAATTTGCTTTTACCTGTTT
>JABMDO010001390.1:0-14353 GCA_014851415.1 Cnaphalocrocis medinalis
ACATCAACTAAATCGATATTAAAAACAATTGAATAGTTTTGATTAATTAGTGAATACTTTTAAGTCCGAAAAAACATTTACAATTTACAAAATAAATCGATTGTCTGCTTAATTATCAAAAACGTTCAATTTTCTTTACGATGTCCTCGGCAGTAAAGGAAAATAACGTTAGCAACTACGTGAAAGAAAAAAAATCTAAATCGTGAATTCCAATACACAGTGGCAAGACGTGCATGACACACGCCGAGGGTCAACTAAGCCTATGACATATTTTTCGAAAATCGAATCAAATTGATTACGTACGATTCGGTTCGTGAATCGATTTAAAGGGTTACGATACAACGTCACATGATCCGAAAAATCGATTCGTGTGCAAAGTCGGGCAAACCTACCACAAACGGCAAGTCTCATACATATTTATGTTTTGTCTACATTACTTAACACGTCGGGAGGTTCGCATTAATGTCTTTGCGGGAATTTGCTTTTACCTGTTTAAATTATGACGTACATTTTAGTTTGTGAGGAAAGTTTTTTGGTAAAAGCGAAGCGCTTTGTGATTTAGATGCTGATGTTTTTGTCGTTATGCCTGTTCGTAAAAACTTCCTAGTGCTCTGTGGATTAAAGAACATGACATTTTTTAGATTAGTGTTTTGTCCGTTTGTTTAAAGCTGTTGTGGTGCAGAGTTTTGTCATGAACCTAAAAAAATACGGTTAAAATAGGGTTGTATTTTCGTATTTTAAAGGAGTTTGCTCTTGTAAGTGCTCATAAATAGAGGTTATTTTATTATTTTTACAAGTGACCCCTATATAATGGAGTTCAATTGGTAAACAAAAGCATCAAACCCACTTATCTCCAAAATTCAATTTGAGGTTTCAAGAGCCTAGCAAAAGCTTTCATTAAGCTTATTCAATGTTAAATTTGGCTTTACAAGATTTCTTTTGTAGAAAAGTAGGCATGCGTGGGCGCAATAAATGCTTTGTTCATTTTGTTTTTTAATTTTTCTGTACAAGTACCTACCTACCACCTAATTTATAAATGAAATAAATTAAATAAATCTCCATAAAGTTCTGTAAAAGTTGGCACAATATGGTTTAAATACTATGAATAAGTGATATGTCCAAAAATACAATAAGTTAAGTAAAGTAGTAACATTAACAGACGTGCTATCGTGCCTTTAGGTCCATTGTGATTGCAACGTGGACTTAGCTACTTTTGATTATCATCAGCCTAATTAAACGGTGACATTATGGGAAAATGTAGGAAGTAATCTAAGAATAAGAATAACAAATATTTATTTGCATAACACAAGACACACATTACAGACAATAACAATACAAAGCACTGGGACATAGAATTGATTAAACGTACTACAAACATGTAAAAAAAAAGAAATAGTAACGAAAAAAACATAACCCAAAAAACAAGAAAAAAAAGAAAACACACATTTTCTCAGGCCAGTCATTCTGTAAGTCACTGTGTTCAGCAAAAAGGAACTCTTTCAGCTCAAGCCATAGCATTAGGCCATGGGCGCTGGTTTTATGACTCCTTATTTACATTCAGTGCATCGTCTAGCAATATCTAGTATAGTGGTCTGCAGTGTGCGCTGGGATATGTTCCGAGCGCAGCTGCCAACACGTAAACATCTCCTGGCTCAATTATCGGCTGTTAAGGTGCTCATAAGGGAGACCAGTGTGGGCCAGTCTAAGTGGGTGTCTTAGAGTGCGTGCGTAAATTATTGAAATGGATTACTTTCCTTATATGGACATTATCTTTTAGCGTAGGAAACCCATGTTCAACAGTAGTATATCTCTTAGCTAAAATTATGTAGAAGATTTGATTAAATTATTATGCTCTCTACTACAATAAGAACAAAAACTCTAGTAATCCGTCAAATCTATCTTCTGTACTATTTATAAAGAGATAATTCTGTAGACAATGACTACGCATACAGGTAAACGAAATATTCGCGATGTAATCGACGCCTAGCGCCATCTATTGGTGCTGTTACAAACAAACGGGCCACTAGTAAGAGATATTTTATTGCAAAAGTAGGTAAAAATTTTATTCTGCGAGTTCAGGTTTAGGATAATCTTGTATCCTTAGTAATCAACTAATCTATAGTTACAATTGCAAATCGAGTTAAGATAAACATTTTGAGAAGTTTTGAAGAAAGTAGTTAAAGTTATAAACCGAATTAACTTTCCAAACAGAATTCGCTCCAAGCCAACCAGCTTGTATACCAACTTAGTCGAATCACGTTTAGTGCGTTGTTCAGCAAATATGTGGGTAGCTGTAGCGTCACGCGACATCAGACGACGCCGTGAGCTAGCACGCTGCATTGCCAACACAAACATCGCTTGGTTCAATTACTCTGGCGACGGTTAGGTGCTCTCCTGGGACAGGTTGAGACGATAATCATGGAACTTATTGGCTGTTAAGATAGTTGCTGGAGATATACTGTTATGAATTTAGAGGATAAATTGGCCATTTTTGATATTGAGTTCTTAGTTCAAATAACGTGTCTTATTGTTTGTATTTACATTAATTTTATTCAGATACATACGATTAATTAAAAACAGATAAAAATAAGAGTTCACAATAAATACATTTATGAAAAATTAATTAATTAAATCAATAGTAGAAAATAACTCCAATGCAATAACTCAACTTTAATGTTTGTAGCAGTAATCAACTTAAAATCAGTTAATTATCGTCATCTGATACTCATAGTACAGGGGTTGCCCTAGTTTGAGACCAGGTTGATTGGTGTGATTGTCTAGCGCATTAATTTATTTATGTAATAAAGCTTATAAGCGATAAACCAGACATACTACGTTTTTAGGAAGATAACTTGTCGCATAGGTATACTGTTTCAATCTTTAGAAATCAAATACAAACTTTATTAGCAAAGGAATTCGAAATATTCTCATTGCTTGTTGAGTATTCCCAAGAATATTTTTACGGGTTTATTTGCTCTGCACGTATGCATAAATGTTATGCCTGCTTGGAAAAGACAGTTTAAAATTAACATTCAGATCAGACTACGGAAATGTAGGAACACAATATGCAATGCACTAAGCAGTTTGCTAAACTCTGTTAAGATTACTAACTTCAGAATTGGTAGTGCGAGAATTCAGCATAGGATATCCAGCTAAATTTAAGTAGAACGCCGTACTAGCAAATTGGATTAATTCTGTAACTCGATAATACACTACACGAAGGGTAGAACTAATATTGGGAAGTATTTCCTTTTTTACCAACATTTTAGGTAAGGTTTTTGTATTTCTGGAGTAATACTTTTTTGAAACAATATCCGCATCGACCTAATAAGATGTATTTGTAGGAAGAAATACTATTTTGAAAAAATATCGGTATCAACCTAATAAAGTATTTGTAGTGTATGCAATTAATTGATATTAATAATTTTCTGGAGTAAACTTGGCCGGATGGCGCATTTAGTGGTGACCCTGCCTCATGCGCCAAAAGTGGTGTGTTCGGTCCCCACCCTGGACAAAGATTCGTTTGATGAAAACTTGTGTTTATTTAGTGTCGGGGTGTAATTATGTAGGTTTTTAAGTATTATGTTCGTGTTTTAAGCTGCTTAGTACAGAGTCAGGTCAATCAATGTAAGAGATGTTGTGTGAATTTATTCATTACATTTTATTTATTTTATATTTCAGATATCTCAAGTTCAAATATATGATACAGAAATAGCAAATATAAATAGCTTTGAACATAACAAATGAATTCACAGCACCGGTGTTGTCCTGTAAATCTAAAGATCATCTGTCCAAAGTTTGATTTATGTTGAAATTTGTCAAATGAACAGGGTTTGTCCGTGATCATCGTTAATCTTGGACCGTCCTGTATCGATCGCGGCAGTCGACAGATGTCGGCATCAGCTACCGGCTCTCCGTTCGCGAATAATACTCTCCGGTTTAATCTGGGATCCCAATCAATTTATTATAACAATGGATATTTCTGCGCTCTAGATGGGAGTGTTATTTTATAAAACAGGTGGGAATTTCATACAATTAAAATTTCGTGTGTCCCACTTGATTAACTATATGTACCTACGTGTTCTTTTAATGTGGATTTCAGGTGAATCATGCTTTTAATTAAATGAATTATTACGTCGTAGAATGATATTAGTGCGAATTACGACTTGTTCGAAAATACAGGTTGACTCAAAACACTTTTTTTATTCGAAATTATGATCCTAAAATAATATTTAAATTACCACGGCAGGGTTACCTCGGTTTCCCACTTTAAACCGACGGCTGTGCCCGGAGTTACCAGGTTTTGGGTCGAACCAACATTTGTTCGTTTTTCTAATCACTTTTGACATTGTACGTTGGCGTTCATGTACTCCTCATTCCCCGTGTCTTAGAGAGCACTTTAAGCCTTTGGTCCAGCGTTAGATTTTTCTTCGGTCGTATTATACTGCTGTACCATCATTTATACTATTTCCGTAGAAAGTGCACTTGTGTCTGCGTATCTACTCGTGCATCAATGGCTGATCGGTGGGTTTCAACCCTATAGGCAAAATAATGAATATCGGTAATAGGACATCACTACGAGTATTATTATATTTTTCCTTATTATCTACCTAAGCACATATCTATTATCATAATTCTCAATCTTTGGTTATTTTCTCTCATATAATTTATCCTAAGTAAGATACCTGCTCATTTCCTATTAAACTTAAGGCAGCCTAAGTTTATGAACAACAATATGAAATGCTATTATCTCAACAAACTGATTTCTTGGATAATTAATAACAAAGTTAAATTGTTTCATAATTGCAACGACACCAGTTTGGGTCACATGCATAATCCAAGTATTTTGCCGGGACATCGAAAAATAATTTACATTTCATGAATACCGACAAAAGTTGAGGGTTCAATCCCACAGGGCATAAGGTTACAGGGCGAGGATATGTTCAAGGGGAGGCCCAGATTGCAGAGCTAAGCAACCTTATTTGAATTAATGATATTTAGCTCTCCTGATAGTATGTTACTGTGATCAAAGCTAAAGTTTCATCGGACTATAGCTGGTTACAGCTATCTTGATGAAGTAAGCTTGGAACGAAGTAGGTATGAATTTGATTTATTCTGTCATGATAAAATACGAATTTTCGCATCAAAATCTAGTTACTGAAACTTAACTTGATTTGAAAGCTAGAAAATACAATTTTAGTAATTTAATTTCAGTCATATTTCAGAAAGAAAAGCAAATAAAGAGAAAGATTCGCTTACTTAGAAATTTTGATAAATTTTCAATAACAATACCTACATTTAAAGTTACAATATTTTTTTAAAGATCAATTCAAAGACAGAATTTTGTTGATTTTTTATATTTAACATAAAATGTGTCGAATACTAACTAAAGTAATTAAATATGTGGCGTAAACCAATTGAAAACACACTGGAATTTCACATTATGGCACCATCAAAATTACGTAAAGTTGCTTTTCTCTACTTAATGCAAAAGTTAAATTTTCGTTACCAAGAAATTTAAGCCACATATTGGCGTCGATAATAATTCACAAGAACTCCTGCTAAGTTGCCCTGACTTGCTCCTCAAGTCATGTTTTGACAAAATAATGGATGTTCAATTACTCCAGCGCTAACTTTAAATTAACTAGCGCCGCAAAGGAATCGTATTTCAACTCACTTTGGCACCTGGAGATTAAAATTTCGTATCCACTTTGAAGCCCCGGCAAATCCTCCAAAGACAGAAAAATTGTAGAAGGAAAATAAATTGTGTCACAATGCGGTGTTACTAAGTTATTTTCTGGAGAGAAAGCGGTACGCCGGGTTCCCACAAATTAAAATATTTTAAGATCTGAAACTCTAGCCGCCCATGCTGGTTCGCTAAAGTACACGGTTTAATATTATTACACTGCGGGAAGTTACGGTCAATTTACGAAGTCGCATTTCTTGGCGGTTTTTACATTGTAAAGTTAAATGAAACTGAAAGTTTAAAATTAGGTTTGCTGCTAAGTATCCTCGGTGTTTAACGCAATTCAAAGCGGAGTCGGACTACCTGTGACTCAAGGCTTAGGTGGAGACAGCCCAAGCTTTTTTACTAGAAAGAAAATAATCAGAAGGAATTCCGTCTAAGTTATTCAGTTGCTTTGGGGTGTTGCAATTTAAAGCGGCTTACAATGAGATTACAAGGTTTTGATGTAAGGACTAACATTAGCAAAATGCCACTAACATAATATATCCATATTATGTTAGTGTTATATGAAAATAAATATTTTGCTATAATTATTAACAAAAATGGAAAAAATCTTGAAACTAAAAGAACGTTAACTACCGAGTTAGCGTTTTTCAATCTCCGTGCCATCGAAAGCAGTTGTGAAAAAATGATAAGCTGATATTGCAGTTGATCCCATTTCTAGTGTACCGTCGGAATATAAAGGTGACAGAATAAAATTACGGTAGCTATGTTCTGCGTACATTGCAAAACGTGACGTCATTCATAGCCGAAATATTCATTGAAAATCTTTTTCGAATACCTACATTTATAATAGGAAGGTTGTAAGCATTTCCACGTGAAATAAACTTAGTTACACTGTAATTGCTAAATTTAACGCACCTGCACATCAATTACAGCTAACTCCAATAAGTCGCTTTTAAGTTTAGCGCCTCCACACGGCTCCGATGTAACAAATAGTGCTATTGACATTTCGTCTACCCAGAGGCGTCTGTCTTGCTCAAAGCTGTTATTTGCTCACTCCGCACTTAGGTTTAAGTAATTTCCTCGACAACTCAAGTGACACTTCTGGCCGTTTACTTTTCGACCTTGTTTTTCAGGGGTGCGAACAGAAAAAAGACGGAAATCTCACAGGTTTACGTTGTTGTTCGTATGTCAATACCCTTTAACTCAAGAACGCTAAAAGATATCGAGCAGAAATAGATATCAAATACTCAAACTGATGATTCCATGAAGCCATTCTCTGAATTAAGTTTATAAAGCCATCCACCCGCCATCCGCAATCACCTAACCTTATCAAAAGATACGTACATCCGTCTATAACGCTGTCAAAATCTATTACCCTAATCTCTCTCTTGTATTACGAGCGAGTATCATGAATTTTAGAAAAAAAAAATATCGAAAGCAAAATCAGATAATGTCCAGTGTTCCTGATTTGTGGCTGTCTGTACGTTGTATTATACTTACTGCTTGAGGTTTCGGCTACGCTGTAGCAGCCGTGGTCACACGCGCTCAGTACGCTTAATACAGTTATAATGCAACACGAAAATCTAAAAAGCTATAGAACTTTAAATTCCTTTACGGTAAGTGATTCTAATTAGGAACTCCACTTTGAAATGAAAGTAACAATTTAAAGTGATCAATAGTTCGTGAACTAGTTAGACGTAGCTGAACAATATGGGGTTACACAAGGAAAGAAGGGCGTTTGATAATAAATGGCCTCGGCCGAAGCAGAGCCATCATTTGGCCTGAATAATGAATAGGAGGGTTGTCTTATTTCTAAATACAAAGGTTGCTGGACTAAGCACAATGGACAAGCCTTTTAGTTTATTAACGACAGTTTGCTTTATTTATAGCTACTTGAGTAGCCAGTTTCTCAATCTATTAATACTAAATCAGTACATTTGTTTTGTGGAAAAAGTTTGGGTTCCCTAACAAGAAATAAAATTAGGGTTTGTTTTTTTTATATGATAGGTGGCAGCAGACGGAGCACTTGATGGTAAGCGATTACCACCGCCCATAGACTCTGGCAACATCAGTAATTTTAACCCCATTTCCCCCTTAATTGAGCCTCTGGTACTCTCAACCACTCGACGAAACATAGCGTAAGCGCTGCTTCCCGCTGGTCTTCTGAAAGGTCTTATTTATTTTTCTTAAAAATTAAAAAAAAAAAATGTATTCAAAGTTGACAATTTAGGTCAGGCCTATTTGGCGCTAGTGGTCCATTGTTACATACCCGGTTTTGAACCTCTGATTTACTCGTACATTGTATTGGCATATCGATTCAAGAATTCTATTTGCACGTCTAATATTACTCTTAACGAAAAGTACTTTACTTATTTACAAAGACTAATTGATGAAGGAGCGAAAAGTAAGGGAATAAGCGTGTTGGGCCAAAGAGAAATGGCACTCTTTGCCCAATGAGACCTGGCAGTGAGTAATGAGGAATCGGGAGTTGTAACTGGTAACAATAATGACTAATGACTTCACATTTGTTTCAGTCAAAGTCTGGGTATTTATTCAAATCTCTTGCGGTAGATTTGAAATTCTGAGTGCGTTGGGGGATTTTACAATTTCATTGTTAGAGCTCTAAGTCTCACATGAAAAAAAAAACGGTTGTAGGATTATTTTGGTGTCTAAACCAGTTTTCCAACAACGTATAGATTTAGGGTTAGCAAAATGCCTAGAAGTCAAAACCTTCTAAGTCAACGTACCTATTAAACATAAAGATATCCAGAGATGGTGAAAACTAAACTATTACAAACTTACATAACTACTCGTACAGTATGAGTACAATTCTTTCAGTGGCATTACAAGTTTTCAGTCAAGTCAATATATTTTTTTAAATACCTGAAACTTAAAACAGGTCCCTCAAGTAAGGACTGAATAAATTTAATTGACTTGTAGACACGACAATAGATAAATTTTAAAAATATATTCTATAGATTTGAAAAACATTAATAAAATATTTTTTAGTTGTTAGCGATAGTTGAATTAATTTAAGAGCCTTGTTAGGAAAAAGTAAAGCCGTTATTGGCTGTGTGTTTAGTGTGGAAGATCAATGTACTAAATAATAAGAGCTGTGGATTTTGTTAAACAATAAAATAAAATAAAAATATGTCAATAGATTTGAAAAACATCGATAAACTTTAAATCAATAGATTTGAGAGAACATTATTTAATATAATATCCACATTGTTTTTATTTACCCACGCCTATTTAACACTGGGAATTTTTCCATCCAAATGCCGGATGCTTAGGAATAATGAATAAAGGCTATGAGCACAACACTAACATTAATGAAGGTTGAGGGCCGCCTCCAAGGAGTTACCACGGTAATGGCGACATAAAATCTAATAGGGGCCTAACAGTGGTACATTTCATATCAAAAGGGGAAGCCTTAGGCAGAATTTGTAACATACAGCAACAGTTCTGGACAATTTTGTATTAGATTAATGAAAACTTGTGTTGGAAAATTATAGGGTGGATAATGGTAAGGCAGGGGCATGCGTATGCGTGTGTTGCCCTGATTTTGTAATGTAAAGTTTTTACGCGTAGGTCGTTCCTTTATGTTGACTTAGGAAATTCGATAATGTACTTTTCATGTTGTGTTTAACTTTAGGTATTTTTCAAATATCTACCTATGACGGTAGATAATTTATGTTATGAACTTAGGAATAATAGACGGATATTAATTCATCATAATTGTTTTTATTTTATGCTATATAGTTACGTAGTTTAAGTACTGTTGTTACCGCCGAAACACGTTGAATTTCTTATTCAACTAAATACCACTGCTGTAGTTGAAAGTATTTCAATTAATACTATTTTCTGGAATATATGAAATATCGTGGGTCGATAATTTATCTAAAATTTACTATTCCGATCCCAGTCAATTATAACATTTATCTATAATTCGGAACAATTTCGAAAATTCAAAAACGACTGTAACTTTGTGTTAATCTAAACGGGTGGCTCCATGGTGCAATTAATAAAGGTGTTGTGCCGAAGCTGGAAAGATCCCAAGTTCAATAATAATAATTGTAGCTCGAGTCACTTAATAAAACGAACTTTTCTAATTTAACTCCCCTTAGTGCAGGTTTGAGAGACTTCGGCTATCGATATTTAATTTTAGTGGTAATTAATTAAATTGCATTTAAAATCAAACCAGCTACAGATATAAGTGGGCACAAGTGTTCATCACACGAATTTATCAAACATGAAATTTGGGAAATCAGTAATAAATGCTTCGGTCGATTTTATTGTTCCAGGAATAGCATTTTTGCAATACAAATGCTATAATAATATATGAGTTCACACAAACCAGGCATGTAGAATTAAAAGCAGCTATGTGCAGAAAAATTTTTTGGCGCTTAGCTGATTTTGAGTTTAGAGGCCCAATTTCACAGGCAGTTGTGTATACTATACATACGTACAATGAAGTCGCATGTGCCTTAAATTACTTCATAAAGTATCAAGTCCTTGTATTGTGGGTCACACAATATCGTTATATCCTCTGGCATATTTGAATAGGAACCCTTCATTAACAATCTGACTTGGAACTTTACTAAATTATCGTTCAGAATGCTGTTATGAGTAAAAACTTTAATTAACTTCTAACGTTTAGTTTGCTGTGTTTACTCAGTATATCTCTCCTCTAATAACGAAAGTTATTATAACTTGTGCGAAGACTTAAAATTTAATTAATTTTCAAAACGCGATGAAGCCATTTAAACACGGCTAGGCTTAAGTTGAATTAAGTGTAAGTACATAAATTCCAAACTACCACAACTTCACATTATAATGTCATCATCATAAGAAAATAACAAATATCGTAAGTTGATAGGTTACATTTTCTAGACCAGGTATACGATTATAAGAGCTATAAAAATATTTGATAAAACGGGTCTAAATGCGGAGATATTAAACCAGCACTTTTTATACTTACTGCCTCATTCATACTCATATTATAAATGGGAAAGTGTGTCTGTCTGTCTGTCTGAATGTTTGTCTTTCTTTTACGGCAAAACGGAGCGACAAATTGACGTGATTTTTTTAAGCGGAGATAGTTGAAAGGATAGAGAGTAACATAGTCAACTTTTTGCCCTTCCGTGCTACCCCGAATTTAACGCGAGCGAAGCCGCGGGCTAAACCTAGTATTACATAATCCCGTTACTAACTTACTTACTTACTATACTGGCTCAGCGATTCAAGGTGGGTCTTGGTCTCCGACGTCAAAGTTCGCCATTTTATTCTGTCCTGTGCCAATTTCGAATTTTCGACCAATCTTGCACGTTTAGTGCTTTGAGGTATAACAAAGGTATAGCGAATTGTATAGTCGTCATCAAAAACTCAAAACGTACCTATATACCTAAGTAGCTTTTATTAGCAGAAGTTCATATGGCCAGGACACTTTACAATAAACTGTCTATCGCATAGTACAGTGAAGATAGCGCAAAATTCTTCTAATCTAATTACGAGAGCAGCTGGTAGCTACGTTTGTTGCCTTTCGCAGACAGCACAAAAATAAAGTTGCAAACATTAATGCCTCGGAATAAGGGCGCAGCGCTGCGCTCTTTCTATTGCTTTTTAAGGTTCCGTACCTCACAAGGAAATATAATAGAATAGAAAAAAATATATTGACCACAACACATCTATCTATATAAAAGGAGAAATCATGGTCAATGGACGCACATTCCAAACTACTGAATCTAGAAACTTGAAATAGGAATTATGTACCAAACACATCAAGTATACAAAACTATCAAATTTATTCAATCAACTCTCAACTTACTGTCATACACGCACGCGCATTATGATGAATATCAAAAAACGGTGGCAGTGTACTATGAACATAATAAAGTGACTTTGATATTGTACTAGTTCGGTGCGCGATATGCGCGAGGCCGCCTCACACTTGGCTGCTTTTTATTGTTGAAAGTTGTCCGTTGGTTTATTATTGACAGACCGTCTCGTAATGATAGAACAAAAGTTTTTATGATATACCTATCGCTCTGTACGTTGTTTTTTTATGTAGATATTGTATTAATTAAACTAGTGGCCCGCCCTCACTTTGTTTTGAAAAAGTGTTCTAAACTCTTTTCGATTTACCCACAAAATTTATTCTCCATATTATTTACCCCTTTTACATCCGGATCACCTGATGTTCAGCTATTGCCACCGACCATATATACCTGCAACACCAGTAGAGTCACAACGTTTAATACCCCTCTCCCCCAATTGGGCCTCCGGTATCCTTACCCACTCGACGAAACACAGCGCAGGCGCTGCTCACCCACGGTAAACCTATAAGATTGGTTTTCAATAAATATCCCTTTATTAAGATAAATAAGGCTAACCCTCTTCTACACGATCTTTTGCTTTTTTGATGGTTGTGTGTGGGTTCCATTCTTACCCGTCTAAAAACCAGCCACTGGGCAAAACTGATCCTGTAGCTGGCCACTGATGTTGTTGTCATTATGCCTGTGGCTATCTGCCATATCTTTTTAAACGGTCGCGGTTGTTTGCTCAATTTATTGTTTGTGTGAATCCAAGCCGTAAATTTGTTATTCCAACCATCATTATAACACTCGTGTGATTGCTGACCGGATGCACGGACCGATACCGCAATGGCAGGGCTTCAAACAGGTTAAAATATTGGCCTAGTCGATTTGATATGTAGGACATTCACATACATTTATATAAATACTAGCGGCCGCCCGCGACTTCGTACGCGTGGAGTTAATTATTGACACTTACCGTCATATTTTGGACAATCCACCCAATATATTTTTTATAAATTCTAACCTATGTATTATTCTGATGTATAAGCTATATTGTGGTAAAGTTTCATTCAAATCCATTCAGTAGTTTTTACGTGAAAGAGTAACAAACATCCATACATCCATACATCCTTACAAACTTTCGCCTTTATAATAGTAGTAGGATTACGAGCCCGTAATGTGCCACTGCAGGGCAAAAGCCTCCCTACCCTTTTTCCATCTACTCCGGTCCTGGGTGGTGATAATTTATATAAATACCTCATTCGCTAAAGGTCGTGGATTCAATCCCCATCCTGGACAAAACTTGTGTTTGTTCGGTGTCTGGGTATTAAATAATTGTATATTTGTGTCTCCTCTGTTGTTTGATATCTGTAACACAAGTGCTTAAGCTACTTAGTACGGGGTCAGGTCATTTAATTATGAGAGGTTTGAGAATGTGTTTTTTACTTATTCATAATTTTCATCCAATGTAAAGGCGCAAGCGATTTCATAGTGACTCGTAGGTATATATTAAGGTTCTTTCGACTGACTGTTAAAATTACAATCCTTCATTTTTGACTTTGTTGTAGTCGGGTACAAACTCAATAGAGTTTGTACAGTACGAAATATCGTAATTACTTTTCTATTATATCATGTGAAAAAAGCAGTCAAGTGCGAGTCCGACTCGCGCACGAAGTTTCTGTAATATTGATTACAGATAAGGTTTGTATTTATGAAATTACAATTTTTTATTTATTTCTATACTTGAGTAATTTGTATGTAATACGTATTGAAAGTAAATGGGGCGTCCACCATATCGCTGGAGGGACAAAGTCGCCAGGGACCTTTAAGCACTAAACGCATGATTGGTCGGAATTGGCACAGGACCGACCAAAATGGCGAACTTTGACGTCGGACGCCAAGAACCACCTTGGATCGCTGAGCCAGCGTAGTAAGTTAGTAAGCACTTACTACATAGTTCTCGTTCAAGACAATTTTTAACTGACTTCAAAAAGGAGGAGGTTCTCAATTCGTCTGAATGTTGCTTTTTTTATTAGAAGCTTGCATGGTTGTTATCATCACATATATTTTTAGTTTTTAACATTATTATTTCAAAAGTTTTTACCACCCTGAGTCGCGGTAATTATTTGTACTTTTACTATATAACATAAAAATGTTATATAGTTCTTTCGGTTGGTTGTAACATACCAACGGACGGATAGACAGACTGCGTTTTTCCTTTTGGGCACGGAACCCTTTTGTTATTGATGTTATATTCGTATTCGTATTGGTTATTTCACCAGCGCCTGAACCAGTTATGCTGACAAATTCATTACGCAGAGTGCCTTTCAACATTCAGCGATTGATATTCCCGCCATTTCACTCTTAAGAGTATAACATTCTGCTACAACCTCCCCACGCACCTAAACAAGTTTACCTACTGCTGTCAAATTATACCTACTCCCAAGTAAACACGAATTCGTAAACCGAAGGTGTTTGTTATACGTGTAACAAATATCAAGCAGCATTTGTTACGAGGTGAAATGTTAACATGTAAATCCCTAACAATCTTTCATGCTTTCTTTTACTCCAACTTGTGAGTGATATGCAGACCTCGCGAACAAAAACAAGGCACGCAGAATTGATAAACTTCTTTGAAGT
Source organism: Cnaphalocrocis medinalis (assembly GCA_014851415.1). Classification (NCBI taxonomy): domain Eukaryota; kingdom Metazoa; phylum Arthropoda; class Insecta; order Lepidoptera; family Crambidae; genus Cnaphalocrocis; species Cnaphalocrocis medinalis. Next base: position 14,149 of record JABMDO010001390.1, read on the forward strand.
CGAGAAAAAGCCTCCTTGGCGATGCACGCGATTATGTCGCTTTGGCGAAATTGTCGCCATAAATTCGCTAGGCTGATAGAAAAAGTTTGCGGGACGCCGGGGCTCTGCCAAGAGCTCGCTTGTTTTGTACCGTAGACTTGGCATCAATTAGACGTGCCATGATTAAAGAAACATGAAATTCCTGCTGCGATGGCGAGTGTGGTTC
>JABMDO010001391.1:0-15310 GCA_014851415.1 Cnaphalocrocis medinalis
TCTTAGCTTTTTTTAACAATTTTCTTAATATTGGTTAGTGGGCTGTAGGAGGTGGTATGAGAAAATATTGTAATAAAAACTTTCGCGATTGAAAAGAGTAACTGGCGAGTTTCTTGCCGGATCTTCTCGTCAGAATCTACTTTCCGATTCCGGTGGTAGAATCGCATTATGGAACAGGGCAAGGAAATGATGAATCGTACATTAAAAATAAATACAAACAATAAGAATGGCACTAAATTGGGCTGTGATAAATGTGTGCAATGTGTGTGTGTGTTTGTGATGTGATTTATTTATTATTTATTTATTTATTTGGGAAACATACAATTATATGATACTTAAGGTTAGTACAAATATAATACCACATAAAATCAGCAAAGTTTCCACAGTAACGTAGTACATATACTGAGCATAATTTGAAAAAGTACTTACTTATAATACGAGTATGAACAAAAAATAACGAATTCAACCATTAATTAATACAACTTAAAAAGAGCAGTTCTAATCTTATTCTGTAAATACCAAGCGGAATGTTCAAACATATCTATATCACTAAATTTTAAATTATAATTTCGACATGATCTGTACAGAAATAAATTTTGTGCATACTTAGTTTTACAAATGGGTAAGTAAACAGATCACGTTTCCTAGCATTCATCCGAGGGCACTTAAATGTAATACTATGTAAAAGAAAAAGGGCTATCAATGAGATTTCTTAAAATTTTAAATAAAAAAAAATAAAAAATATCTGATCTCTTTCCATACGACAGCTGATCCATAGTCAGAATATCTTTGTCAATACCGCAGAAGAAGCACCAAATCTTTTTTCTAGTATTCTCAAGATTTGCGGTGAATTCTTTCAATAGAATTTATATATACGGCATAAACAGGATTCCACACGACGGACGCATATTCCAGGTTTGGTCTTACAAGTGAGTTGTACAGAAGTAACAGGGTTTCGGGAAGCTTAAAAGTCTTTAGCAGTTCTTAGCACAAAACCCCAACATGCGAAGGCTTTAGAGGTGATATTAGTTATATGAGTGCTAAATGTGAGCTTGCTGTCAAGTTTTTACCCCTAAGAGTCCTTAATAATCTCAGTGCGTTTTAAATTTTCGTCATTTAAGTGGTAATTATACTACTGACGTTTGATTTTCTAGTAAAAGTATAATATTACACTTTTGTGTATTAAGATGCAAGTGATTATTCCTACAATAAGTAGCCAGGTTGTCAAGATCTCGTTTGTAATATGACAATCATCGAATGAAGTTATCGTTCTAAAGATCTTCATATCAGTCGGCATAAAGGCAGGACAAGGCTATTGCTAACAAATTTTAGTAATGTCATTTATAAATAATAAATAATAAAGGTCCAAGATGTGAGCCTTGGGGCACGCCTGAGGAAACTGGACAAAAAAGTAAGAAGAGAACCCTTAACTGTTACTGGCTTGACTTCTCTCTCTAAGGTAAGACTCCAACCACCGCAGCAGATCGCCGTGTATCCCGACCTCTCCATTTGCGAACCAGTATGAGTGCGAAATTTTGTCAAACGCTTTAGAATAATCGGTATACACGACATCCACCTGCGATCCACAATCCATTGACCGCATCACGCGATGTACCAACTCACACAAATTAGTTTCTGTTGATTTCTTATTAACGAAACCATGCTGCTCGTCAGTGATGATAGGTCTGAGAATGGGGAAAACACAGTCAAAGACAATCTTCTCAAAAAGTTTGGGTATTGTGCTGAGTTTCGAGATTGGTCTATAGTTTTGAATGTCATGCCGGTCACCAGACTTAAAGATAGGGATGATATGGCTCTGCTTCCAGACTTGAGGCATGACTCCAGAATTAAGTGACTTATGGAATAAAAGATACAAAGGTAGCGCAATAGAGTCCTGACACATTCTCAAAAATATAGGAGGTATTCCTCCGGCCCTGCTTCCTTATTTATATCTATTTTCTGTAGGTATTTATTAACACAATCGACATTAAATTCCACAGAGCCTATCGATACTAAATTAGTACATTCTATAGCTGTCAACTTGGGAACTTTGTCAGACTCAAAACACTGAATGGAAAAAGCTATTAATAAATCACAAATCTGATGACCATCGTTCGACATACAATCATTCAAAAACATTGTATCTGGTAGATCTGGTACAGATCTTTTTGACTTTACAAAATGTGATGTGATGTGTGTGTTCGTTTTATTACGTTTTGCGACACCTGCACACCCTGTATACATTTGTTAGGCAGGATTTTTCCCTTTGTTTCTTTTTCTGGCAAGATTTAAAAGCGTAGCAGGAGAGGCGTCCTAGCATACATAATGTTCAATACAATTTGTTCCCAATTTGTATATTTATGTTCGAGGAGCCATCCATATGCATGATGAGGAAAATTCGATTCTCAATCCTGAGCAATCAGTAGTGGGAGAATCTTTAGGGGTGGAAGGTTAATGGTCTTTCTTTATGTAAAGTTAATATCAAAGACAGCAGAAAGTCGCGCAGGTGGCTAAGGTATTTGCCCGAAACGCGAAAGGTCCCGGATTTGATTCCCGGTAAAGTCAATTTAGGAAACTACATTTTCGAAGTTTTCTTGGGTGCTCTGGGTTTGCGCCCCCAGTTAATTATCGTCACCTGGTACTCATAGTACAGGGGTTGTCCTAGTTTGAGACTAGGTTGATTGGTGTAATTGTCTGGCACATTTATTTATTTATTTAAGAGTGGAGTGGCGAAAATTTATAGGATTAATGGGAGGAATGCGTTGCCGGCTCTTCAGATTTTTTTTTAAAATCACTTAGTCGTATCTGCTAGGAAACATCATCTTTGGCCCACCAGTTTTGATAGTGTGTGGTAAAAATTGACGTGTGAAACGCTCTGTTTAACTATATAAAAACCTGCCTGTCGATAGTTGATATCGGTAGGCAACACTAATACGCGAGAATTCAAACAATCAAATAGTCCTGTATCTAAAGCAATACATTCTACTGAAAGTTCTGTACAAAATGATTGGGACGAAAAGTTTTGGACACTGGAATTCATTTGATTGAATCACTCGTCTGAGGACGTAGGGCTCGCCATTGTTTTGAGCCACAATTGACAGATACCTATATTTATTGTTACGAAATCCTAGTAATCATCTAAACCCTCTTATTACATAACCGAAGGGTGTAAAACGGCATCTCAGCAGGCCTTCAGGGTGAGGATGACAGACTGAATTGGTACTTAGTCTGTTCTTTTGTGCCTGTCAACCTAATATTTGGATCTACGGGATGAGTATATCAGAGGTACCTAGTGCGAATGTGGCACCATTACTGATAAACTAAAGGGAAATCGTCTCTCCTGATATGAGAAAAGGGGAGGAACACGTAACAGTGATGGGTATGAATGAAAATGGGTCAAGGAGCAGAGGACGGCCAAAAAAGAAATGGATGGATTGTGTGAAAAATTACATGACTGAAAAGAGGGTGGATGATACAATGACGAATGACAGGGACAAATGGAAGAAGAAATCATACTGCGCCGACCCCAGATAGCCTGGGAATAGGGCAGGCGAATGATGATGAGCCTCATATTTGGATCTCACGGCCGCTTACCATCAGGCGGAGTGAGGTCATCTTGATTGTCCTCAATATATAAAAAAAGTGGGAGAGCCACGCTTGGCATGAAAGAGCCGGAGACCGGGTGATTACACCTCGGCCTTATAGAAGACCGGCGTGAAACAGCGCCTGCGCTGTGTTTCGCCGAGTAGGTACCGGTACCGAAGGCTCAATCGGGGGTGAAAGGTGTTAAACGGTTAGTAGAACACTTGTGAACTTGTGATGTTTATGGACGGCAGCAATCGCTTACCATCAGGTGATCCATCTGCTCTTCTACCAAGTACCTATCACATAAAAAAGCCCCCGAGATTGCTGCCTAGTACTTAAACCACTAACGGAGCGTTATCTGAACTAGTAAGTTCATGTACGGTCGTGGTCAAAAAGTGTTTACCACCTTAAATGACCCTTAAGGTGGTAAACACTTTTTGACCATGTCGCACGTACACACGTAGGTGATAAGTTCTAATTTTCTATTACATAATATTGATCAAAGATATAGTGTCTTTTTTAATGATACGACAGCTGACAGCCAGCCAGCGGGAAGTAACTTCTATAGGCCGACGATATAAACCTACGGGGGCTAGAAAGGGATGCCTAAGAAGTGTATCGCTACTATTGTAGTAGATTTTTGATTTGATCAAATTTAAATTTTTCAATAAAATTCCGCTGAGTTATTAAGATTTCTTATAAAAATTGTTTAATAGTTAAAATCTTAAAATATCATTGATCAAACAAACCCAAATCAAGCAAACGAAAGTAGTTTTATGGTTTAAAAGATTTGGCATCACTAATTAAAAACAAACTGGCATACACAAATCTAAATGCCAAGGAAAAAATAAAAATCTAAATGTCATGATGTCAACAAATTTTCTAATTCAAAATGGCCAACGTTGTTTTTATTTGAAACTTTGAAAAGTTTAGGACAACGCGCTTTATTTTGTTCTGAGTTCAGATTGAGTTCCTCCGTATGTGCTATTGTGGTATGCAAATGTGAGATAGTGACTCTTGTGAGGTTGTGACTCTTTTCCTTGTGAGACAGTGACTCTGAGTTCTGTTCTAAACTTCTGGTCCTCAATTTTAGTTAGGTATAGTGTGAGTTTGAGAAAGTGACTCTTATTATAGTGTTAGAATGGCTGACAAAGAAGAAAAAGCGAAAATGCTTTAATTGTGGCGCTTCACCGGCCGCAGACAATATTAAATTATTTCGCTTCCTTAAACCTGGAACTAGGAACCTGCAGGTAAGTTTAACGTGCACTGTGATAGCTCGAATTTATAAAGTTATTATGTCTTTGTGCTAGATAGAAGTGACAAAGAGCAAGCGGGGCAAAGAGCACCTGATGGTAAGTAATTAATCACCACCGCATGAACATCCGCGAGGTCTGATACGTTGCCGACCTTTTAGCGGTACCGTACCTATAGAAGCGGACTGGGTTACGCTCGTCTCTTGACGGTAATCCATAATAATTTCAAGTTCCTAATATGACTTAAAAATATATTTCAGGTTCTTCATCACTGCTCTGAAGCTGGGGTCAATATTGCAGCCATTGTCTGCGATATGGATGGTGTTAATAGAGAGCAGTGATTAATATAATGTACCTAATCCTATACATTTATATGAGATTACAAAGTTAATTATGTTGTTGATAAATCTAGAAAACTGAGCCGAAATTTGTAAATGTTTCAGTTTTCCCATTGATTCATATTAACTTACAACTCACTCACTTAGTGACTGGCCGACCAATCATCAAAATTCTAAGGTCTCTTCTAGCAGACATAGAAGCTTCAAGTTTCCTCTTTTCAAAATGAAACTCTGTAACATCATCATTAAAAGAGTAACTACTAGAGTTATTTATGATTCTGTTTTGTACGTATTTAACTCTGTGTTGTAGTGTTCCATTTTTTACACCATAAATTCCATTAGAGTCTGTAATTCCTACATAAATAAATGTATTCTTCTATGTTTAAACTGGTTTTACTCCAAACGTGCATTTCTACTTATTAGGAAACTTATGTTTAATATAGGTACAGTCATATCAAAGGACGGATTTTTAAATAATACTCCTACCTACCTAAACAAGCGACAACAAGATCTTGTCTAAGTATTTTATTATACCTACATTTCATTCATTAGACAGGACTGTATTATCTTTTGCATAGAAAACTAAACATTATTATTATTCTGTTATTCTGCCTGTGCTTACGATATTAACAGCAAGTTGAAGTTTTTCAAAATATGAATTACGGATTCGGAATGAACAAATATTCCAAGTCTGTAACTTAACTTTTGAAGAATTTCGACTTGCTGTTAATATCGTAGGCACGGGCAGAATAGAAATTACGCGCTTAATGTTCCCGCGCTTTTTAAAACTCACGAGGGGAGGGTGAATACTAGATGGCGGTAGTGGATTACGGTTCTATGGACTTGCCATTCTTCTCCGCTAGGAGTAATATTGTTCTGTGCAGCCAGCACCCTCAGTCAAGAATAGAATAGAATAGAACGATCAATGATAATGTCATGTGATTTCAAAGAAATTAGTTTTTTTTTACGGCTGCTTCTGTGTTGTATCCTCTTTAGTGTCTTTTATTATATTTATTTTAAAAAGGTAATATGTAACTTGATATGGCATTTTTGACTTTAGTGCAAAAAATGTGATATAGAATCAAATTTCAAAACTGGTAAACACTTTTTGACCGCGACCGTATATTACAGTATTTACGATTCTTAGCTACCTATTGAGTGACTGCCTCGGTAGCGCAGTAGGAAGTGGGTCGCACTTTAAATCAACTGCTGTGCCGTGTTCCGGGTTCGATTCCCGAGTCGAGCCAAAAAAATGTATCTGACTATTACTGTTGAGAAATTCTTGTTGAAAAATTACAAAATGTTCAAACATTTTTTTTTTAATTGAAAGAGAAACACATACATGTGGTATGGGTGATCGGTAGATGCATGGTATGGAACGTGTAAGAGAACGATGTTTGAATTAGGATGACCTGCGAGAGTGAGAGAGAAACGAATGGCCGCGGACGACGGAAGATGTAAAGACGAGAAGAAGATTTTTATTAAATACAAGAAGATAAACTCCAAACCTGGTTTCCTTGCCCCACCATCCTACACATACTTAATTGAAATTTTGCCAACCTTTCTGCACACTCGTGCCAACCGCCAAATAATAGCTTTACAAACCCCAACAACCGGTTTAATTGCTAACTAGTTGGTAACTTTTAACTGCAGCTCTCAACAAAATGCGCGTGCTCATATTTAACAAACAGCATTTGAAAACTGTTTCTGTACATGAAAACGTTTTAATAAACTTTGTGTAAAGTTTTGTGTAACTGTATTTATGATTCCGCATGCCTTTTGGCTAGGATATGAATAATTAAATTCTCATAACATCTCATACATAGGTACATTGCTCTGACTCCGTATTCAGCAGCTAATGGACTTGTGTTACAGCTATCGGACAACAGAGGAAACACAATGTAACTAATACAAATCCTACTTCTATTATAAAGGCGAAAGCTTGTAAGTATGGATGTATGGATGTTTGTTACTCTTTCACGTAAAAACTACCGAATGGATTTGAATGAAACTTTACCACAATATAGCTTATACATCAGAATAACACATAGGCTACAATTTATAAAAATATATTGTGTTGATTGTCCAAAATATGACGGTAAGTGTCAATAATCAACTCCACGCGTACGAAGTCGCGGGCGGCCGCTATATACAATACAGGTAACAAAAAGGGGGTATCATCCCAAAGTGAACGGATTCTGACACACTTTACAAATCTCATATAAGAGTTTTTAACCTGCCAAGTTAATTATGATTATGAATATTTATTTGAAATCCGATTCTTCGTGAAATCCATTTAAATTTGCACATCACTAATGAGCAATCAGCTGATAGGCATATTAACCTTTGACCGCTCTTTTTTGAATAGTTACCGCCCCTTCCATTCCTGACAATTGTTTGCATACAAAATTTACTAAATGAATTACGGTAAGATTTTTTATCTTATCCTAAAATATTTTTTTATTAATTTGAAACTTTGCATATAGAATCTACACAAGGTACACATTATTTCCCTTAATGGTTGCTACCCACTTTTTATTACACCCTGTATTTTACGCCCAGACATGAATGAGGGTACCGGAGGCCTAATAGAGGGGGTTAAAGGTTGGTTGGAAAACACGAAACGCTTGCGCGATGTAATTGGACACAGCGCAATCTATTGACTCATTTCTGAATTACGGTCCCGAAGCGAAGTGAGGGCGGGCCACAAGTGATATTATAAATGGGAAAGTTTGTCTGTCTGTATGTTTGTCTTTCTTTCACGGCAAAATGGAGCGACGAATTGACTTGATTTTTTTCCTCTTTCTAACTCCGTGCGTCGCGGGCGGCCGCTAGTAGTCTATAAAAGTAATTATCGGCCAAGACAAAGAAAAGTTTGGTAAACACCCGCACAAATAGGTTTCAGGAGTGGGAAACTTATATGTGTAAAAGCATTAAAGGCTGCTTGTTGGGTCTACCAGCGCCACTATTTGATTTTTACACTTGTAATAAAAATAAAATATTATTATATAAAGTATTAAATAAGAAACTTAATCTTTTGTTTTATGTGATAGGTGGCAGATGAGCAGACTGATCACCTGATGGTAAGCGATGGCTGCCGCCCATACACACTAGCAACAGCAACACCAGTAGAATCGCAAGTGCGCTGCCAACCTTTAAGTCCCTTACCCCAATTGGGCCCCCGGTGCCCTCATTTACTCGACGAAACACAGCGCAGGTGCTGCTTCACGCCGGTCCTCTGTGAGGCCTTGGTATCAATCCAGTCGAGCCGGCCCATTCATGCCGAAGCGTGGCTCTCCCACGGTACACGAAAAAAATCAAACACGGCAATTTAATCGAAAAAGTCATAAATAAAAATCATAACTAAATTGTAAGACGGCCAGGTAGGTATTGTGGCGGAAGCCATTTTGGATGTATCATAATATATTTTTATGTTTTTTAGTTACTACATGATGGTGATACTACATGGCCTTTTATTTGATATATTATATATTATAAAATATATAATTTGTCATTTTGTGGTGGCGTTCATCTTAAACCGGCCGCCATCAAACATAGCATTTGGAACTTGTGTTAGAACATTCGCGACAATATGACCTATCAAACAAAAAAAAAACAAATATAAAATTCATCCGGTTGGCAGCTACGGTGCCACAGACAGACACACACACATAAAATAGAAAGACAGACACGTCAAACTTATACCACCTTGTCGATTTTGCGTCGGAGGTTTAAAAATATCATTGACTAAAAGCATCTGTCATTTACTTTTATTGAAACACTTTCAAATTTTCAGTAAGTAATATATTTAGAGTTCGCGTGACTTGTACGTCATTGACCTAAGAATGGATTGCCAATACAAATAAACAGCCTACCCTGTACCAAGTACTGCCCCGGGACCACTATCTTAAACATAAGGGTGCTAGTCTAGCCCTATAGCGCCACCATTTAATTTTTAATGAGATGAATTTAAACCTTTCTATTTCTATTTCAAAATATTAAAAAAAAAACGCTTTTAATTCGGGAACATTAAGATGCATATAAATAATATATGATGCATAGCCAAAAAAAGTTTTTATATGGTAGCATTAAGATGTTACAATATAGCATCGTTCCTGCATATTCTGCTACAATAGTGGCGTAGAAAATTCTTGAAAATATATTATAATCTGAGATACGTGATAGGAATCTACAGGTTTTAATCTAGGGTTTGAACAATACGTTAATTATTCTTAAAGAGGTCCATGATAAACCTATTGTTCAGGAAATACATCGGCGGTTCATTCTATAGTTTTGTCATACGAAACAGAAAGATTCTAAGGAAACGTTTTGTCCTGTGGCCGAAACAATCGACTCGAGGACATTATTATTTACATGTTTAAGGTCAGCGGGACGGTATTAAGCAAAACCGCTTTAAATTTAAACGAGAAGCTTTTTTTATAACGGCCTTTGAGGCAGAATCCACTTACCTACTCTAAATAGATTTACTTAAAGGCAATAAAAAAGCCTTAACCGAAGAAAGTTGGCGATATTATTAAGAAAAAAATATTGTACAGTTTTAAAGACCTTTTTAATTTATAAAGGTTTTGCCCGCGGCTTCGCTCTCGTTAAATTCGGGGTAGCACGGAGGAGCAAAAAGTAGCCTATGTTACTCTCCATCCCTTTAAGGCCCTCATCATCAGCCTGTTGCAGTCCACTGCTGGACATAGGCCTCTCCAAATGCTCGCCACTTTGATCGATCTTCGGCTACTCGCATCCAGCTCCAGCCAGCCCTCTTGCGCAGATCATCACTCCATCTGGCCTGTTAAAGACATGTCAATTCATCGCTCCGTTTTGCCGTGAAAGAAAGACAAACATACAGACAGACACACTTTCCCATTTATAATATTAGTATGGATTTGATTGGTGGTTTTTAAAAAAGCTATATTTAGAAAGTACGAGTAAATTCTTCATCAGTGATCCAATAAAGTTTCATCTAGAAAGTAAGTAAGTAGGTAATTAAGAAGTTACATTTTATAGAGTTTAACGTCTCTTAGTAAGTGTGGCTTACAGCGACCCTGGAATCTTCATTTAGTATTAACCAATAAAGTTTGATTACTTCTTCTTCTTGAGACTGTTTTAATGAATCTATACCTACTAGGTATTTATAAAGAGGTATTTTTGCAGTAAAAATATTGGATCACCAATCCGCATTAGGCAAGCGTGGTGATTAAGCCTAATCCCATCATAGTAGCGATAACTTGATTTCTATGATGGAGGCCTTTGCCCTGCAGTGGGACAGTATATAGGCTGATACATACATTTTGGCAGTGACATATAAGCAGGATGAAGAAAATACATTGGGAATAGAAGGCAAATACCTTTTAAAATACTTAAGTAGGTATACTTATTTATTTATAATATTAATAAAGATAAGTGTGAGTGCCGAATAAAAACGAAAGTGTATTTTGTTTGTACGCAAACATGCAATTCCATTACTCAAATTGAAGTTTGTATAAGATGACAAGAATCAACCCCCGCGGTTCGTCCTTTAGCTTTTATGCAAAGGGAAAATATTATTTTCTGCTTTGACATTTCTCGAGTTACCTACAGTTTGGTTTTGAAATATTTATTTCAACGTAAAGTGTTTCTGATTTCAACTTTTTCAGGCCAAGGAAACCCTACAGAGTTAGATTAATCGTTTAAATAGGTAAGAACTCTTTTTATTTATTTTTTTATAATATTATAGTTGGCAGACGAGCAGACGGATCACCTGTTAGTAAGCGATTACCGACGCCCATGGACACCTGGAACATCAGTGGTGTCACAAGTGCGCTGCTTACCTTTTAACCCCCCTTCCCCTTGGACTCCGGTACCCTCATTCACGCAGAGAAACACAGCGCATACACTGCTTCACGCCGGTTTTCTGTGTGGACGTGGTACTCCGGTCGAACCGGCCCATGTATGCCGAAGAACTACTGAAATAAGGCTGCTAGGTCTTCAAAACTCACAAAACGATCGTCCACGTTACTTTTTATTTAGAAAAATAACATTACTCACCCGTAAACAAGGGAAAGCCTGTAAATTGGGGTGATTTGGGAGATACGGGTCTCGGACTTATGATGCGAGCTCAGCTAAAAAGGCGTTGGATTTAAATCTGTATGATTAAGTCAATCGCCTACTACAGGGAAAAAGGGATAAAAAGGGTTATCGACTCCGATTCGGGAGTGGTGGTAGCTAGAGGGTCTCGTAGTTCAAATCTGATCAAGCACCTCTGGATTTCTCAAATTAATATTTATGTGTCTGTTTTTACCATTGGCTCGGAGTGGAGGGAAATCATCGAAAAGAAACCTGCACGTTTCTGATAATTTTGAAACGTGTAACCATGATTCAATGAGCTAGGTCCAGGTCACCTGCATGAACATCTGCGAGATCAGAGAGGTCGCTGATGCGTTGCCGGCCTTTTAAGAAGGAGTACGTTCTTCTCTTGAAGGTCCCTAAGTCATAGTCGTCCGGAGATACTGCTGCAGCTAAACTATTTCACAAAACTGAGGTTCGCGGAAGAAAATTTCTCGAGAAACGCACAGTGCTAGATCGCCAACCATCAACCATCATCGCTTGTTATGGTTCATTATAATTACATTACAAGACTCCCCAACTCTAAATCATGGTCTAAGTGTACTCCAAGCTTTGGTGATGAGACGAGACTAATCAATTTTGATTCGAATGTGTGACCCTATTTGTGCAAGTCCGTAGAAGATATCATCACTAAAAAATATCTATCTATTGACTGAAGTATCTTTGACTGTCCGGATGGCGCATTTGGTAGTGACCCTGCCTCATACGCCAAAGGTCGTGGGTTCGATCTCCATCTTGGACAAACATTCGTGTCATGAACACTTATGTTTGCTCAGTGTCTCCTCTGTTGTCTGATATCTGTAACACAAGTGCTTAAGCTACTTAGTACGGAGTCAGGTTATTGTATGAGTGAATGTTGTGCGAATTTATTATTTATCTATGTTCTTTACTCTTGAGGTATTCAGAGACTGAAGACCGGAATCATCCTTATATTTCACAAAATAAAAAGCCCTTCCAAGGTCAGGGGGAGCCGCTTGAGGTCACACGACCCTGCGTCAGGTCTCGCCTTTGCCTGTGATTTATCGGGTTCCCAGCGGGTTCCAGAGGATCACATTTCAATGTTTTCAAGGATGGCATTGTTAGCAGCTATTTCTGTGCTAATACTTTTTTCTGATTACGTAGGTAGAGCAGGTATTAGTTTTTTTATAGATGCGAAAAAGGATCAAACGGGTAATTTGATAGTAAGTTATCAGGGTTTTGGGACAAAGGCTTCTTCTTTCTTAATACCAACTGCTAAGGAATGGAACAACTTCCCGGTTTCTGTACTCCCAGAGAGCTACAATGTAAATGTCTTTAAGTCGAGAGTTAAAAGGCTTCTAGTAAAGCACGCTGTAGACCTCATTGTCACTCTCCATCAAGTGCAAGCCCATTTAAGTAAAAAAAAAAAATCTCGCCTGTATACTGCGGGCCAAATATCAACGTATCAAATATCGACGTATGAAAAGAACATCGGCGGTTTTCATATAAGTGGTGACTTGAACTAAAATCTCCGCTACCCTTAACGACCTAGGTATCAATGGATTGCTCATTAAGTAAATAATCTAAAACAGCATCACTGTTTCTTGTAAAAAGCGGGAATTTCTTAATATTACCGATGTTTTGTTTAGAGGTTAGGTTGTATATTTACAAGAATACCATTCCTTAAATGTAAATAACGATAATACCATCCTTTGACAGTAGGTCTAGGATAGTCTGTGGTTGGCGGCGCTAGTTTCATTCGTATAGCCCTGTATAGCCCCATATGCTTCTTTCATGGGCTTCTTTCAACCACAGACTATCCTAGACCTACTGTCAAAGGATGGTATTCTCGTTATTTACATTTTAAGGAATGGTATTCTTGTAAATATACAACATAACCTAAGAAGTAGTAAGAAGCTTTTTTTTTATTTTTGCTAAAGTAGGCAGACTAGCGGCTTAGATTGGAGATAATTATTTTGTTACTCAGTGTTATTATATATACAGTTTACTTGGTGTTAAAATAAATAGATTCAAGCACAATTAGTACTTTTATTAAAGGCCAAAACCAAACAGGTTAGAATAGAATAAATACCTATCTACGTCCCTAAGAAGTGACTTAAACCGTTATTTGATTAGCTGTCACTGTCTTTATCTAGCGTCAAACGCGCTACGTTTCGTTTCATCAAATTAAATCAAAATACTTTTTTGATGAAACGAAACGTATTTCGTTTCATCAAAAAAGTATTTTGATTCACCAAAAAAATATATTTCGAATTCTACGAATTAACTTGACAAAGTAGTTCTTTTTAACAAAAAATAAATGTTCTAAGTGTAGGTAATGAATGACGTGGTAAATGGCGATTAATATGAGAGACTACACCTGTAAACGAGAACAAAAACCACAAAAAAGTAATTACGTGAAAATAGGTAAATAAAAACAATTTGATAATAGTCAGACGACAACCATTTGACACCTCGAAAAAGCATAGATAAAAAATTAGGTTGCACCATGGTTGCACAGGTTGACAGCCAGTCGCCAACAAACAGTAAGATTAAAGCGTGGTTTGAACTGATTTTATGAGATACTCCCGCTTTATCATATTATAAAAATATTTTGATATAAATGTCCTTTTAATCAGTTATATTGTCATATTTTTTTCATCAAGGGTAATTGTTAAGTCTTATCCCGCCGTAGTTCTTTGCAATGGTTGACTGGTAGAGAATGCTGTAAGTCATTAAGTCCGCCAATTGTACTTTTTATTTTGTGCAGTAAAGAATAAATAAATTGGTAGATCCGCCCGGACAAGTTTAAATGAACGGGCCAGATGTCTCCTATTAAAAACTGAAAGGATATTTTGTGACTCCACTGATGTCGCAGGTGTCTATGGACGGCTGCAATCGCTAACCGTCTACTTGTCTGCCACTATCACCTAAAAACATTTGGAAAACAAAGCACAAGACAGTACAATAAGGCGGTCTTTCTACTTTCCAAAAGGCCTTAAAAGCATCCGCGACTCATGGGCGGAAATGATTACGTACCATAAAAAAACTAGGTACTTAAATAACTAACTACTACCATTGCACTCTTCAAATATTAAAGTGAACCAGCTTTTTGAAAAAGGTAATATTTAGATTAACCTAAAAGTCCTGAAACCACCGGCAGTGACGATAAAATTATTATATTAAACGCTGCAGAATTTACGGCGCTACGTTACGTGTCTCGGGCGAGACAGGGTTCCCAACTTAGGGGTAAACTGAAATTTAGGGACCTAAAAATGAATGAATGGGCCGGGTCGACCGGAGTGATACCACTGCCTCACAGAAAACCGGCGTGAAGCAGCCCCTGTGCTGTTTCGCCGAGTGAGTGAGGGTACCGGAGGCCCACCCGGGGGGAAGGGGATAAAAGGATGGCAGCGCACTTGTAACTCTACTGGTGTTGCAGGTGTCCATGAGCGGCGGCATTGCTTACCATCAGGTGATCCGCCTGCTCGTCTGCTACCTATCACATAAAAAAAAGTAGGATGGGATTATTTATAATGAGGAGTATTTTTAGTTTTGTAACCCCCAAAATCCGAATCCGCATTAGGCAAGCGTGGTGATTACGCCTGATCCTATCATAGTAGCGATGACTTGATTTCTATGATGGAGGACTTGCCCTGCAGTGGGACAGTATATAGGCTGATACTTTACTTTTTTTAACTCGACGCAAAAACGACGCGGTGCTATACATATATTTGACGCGTTTGTTTGTGAAATTTATAACACCAGTAGCGCTACCATGAGTTTACAGTGACAGAACTCGCTAGCGTCTGCGTAAAAAAAATGTATGAAAAGTGTACAGCGCCTCTAGCGGTCACTTGAGAAACTAAAACTGTAGTATCGAGTTACGCGCAACTCCACAGTAGGGTCACAACGTGCGCTGCCAACCGACATGGACGACCCGTTTAGCGCAATGGTGTGAGCGCCGATTGAGACGTAAAGGTCGCTTCGATTCCCGCATCAACACAATGTTCGTATCTGAAACAGATATATGTGTTGGGTCTGGCTGTTTGTGGTTCC
>JABMDO010001392.1:0-16118 GCA_014851415.1 Cnaphalocrocis medinalis
AATTATTTATAGTTAAACATAATCTACGACCCCTGATCTAATTGCTCCATATTCACAATTACCAGTTGTGCCATACCACTTTTCGACAAACCAATACTTAGACGAACTTAAAATAAGATCAAAAACCCCTTCACTAGCAAATTGAATGTCAACCTTATCTTTGATCGCTCGCAAAACGACTACAAACATAGCATTTCTCAACTACCATATGATCAGTAGAACCAATAGACCCTCTAGTTTCTTAAATAATTATTGGTTTTAATATTACCGTCATTTTTAAAAATGCCTTTCTTATCATCATGGCCCCTATGTGCGGCGCGACTGTGGTTAAAAATAATTTACACATTTTGCATTTAGTTTGACAATGCAAGATTCAATAATTATCTCTCGTACTACTTGTGAAAAAGTTAAGTAAAGTATCAGCCTATGTACTGTCCCACTGCAGGGCAAAGTTCTCTATCCCATCGTAGAAATCAAGTCATCACTACTGTGATGGGATTAGGCTTAATCACCACGCTTGCCTAATGCAGATTGGTGATCACAAACCCGAGCTATGTTCGAAAAATTTGTAACTGGCTTTTTGTTCAACCCGGCACCATTCGAACCTAAGACTCCGAGATCACAGCCTGATATTTTAACCACTATACCAACGGGGCGTTTCTATATAATATGAGTTCATATCTTTATGTAGGTACTATATAAATAGCATTTTTCACATAGATAAAAATTTTTTCTTCTATTTTTAATTGTGGAAATATGAACACAAAACGCCGGCTGCCTATATTGCGTGATTAACAGGCTAGAGACAAAAACTGGATATAAGTACATACAATATACAGCCTAGGGCGATAGTCAACGATCTCATCCATATCAATGTCAGCTAGAACCAACTTTCTGTGGATACTATTGTGTTATATAAATTACTAGCGGCAACCCGCTACTTCGCCCGCATGGAAAAGTAACTTTTTACCCCCCTTTAAACCCCCCTTTTCGCAATAAAAAGTAGCCTATGTTCTTTCTCAGGGTCTAGATTATCTGTATACCAAATTTCATTTAAATCCGTTAAGTAGTTTTGGCGTGAAAGAGTAACAGACAGACAGAGTTACTTTCGCTTTTATAATATTAAGATGGATTCAGCGAACTGGGTCAGAGATATAAAAAGTCTTTCAAGATTAATAAAAAGCAGAAAAATACGACCCTTTTTGGATAATAGCTATTTTAACACGAATTGGACGATTCAGGAAAAGGGCGCAAAAGGAAATATGATTTTAAATACTGCTTCGGATCAACAATTGAGAATGATTTGCTCAAAGCCAGCTATTAACGTGACGCCAGCGGATGCGAGCGTCAGGAGGCGTCAATTAGACTAGGTGCACACTGGTGTCACTACTACTAAATCACTGTTACTTTGTGATGGAACAGAAACATTATTTGTTCGCATAATACTCAGTTAATAGAAAGGCTGGATTAGTGCTATCTAAAGGGTTGATTTACGTCGTAAGGCCCATAAGCCTTTTAAAAGGCATAAAACAATTCATTTTCCATTGTGTCTGCTATCTGGGGGTTACAACGTTAAGCAAGATAGTCAAGAGAAGGCCTAAGATTCATAAGTCAGTTGCCTATGATGTTCGATCGGCCGGTCGTTCAGTTGAGTGAGACCTGGGTCTCTAATAGAAATTGAAAGATGTGAAACTGTATTATTACACATCTTTGCGTTTCTTTCTTTTTAGTCTATTGCATAAATGCAAATTTTCCACGTGAAACGTCATGAGACATTAACATACTCTCACCATCCTCTTAAAAAGGATAAAAATTGTTATAACTAATACAAGTCAAGATACATACGTATTAAATCAGGTGAGATGAGGTCAAATGCAAACCCATTAATAAAAAAAAATAATTGCACGAATTACCTAGGTTGAAATTTTGCCACATTAGTACAAAACGTCAGTGGTGTGCGGCATGCCCCATGTTATTATCAAGAAAACTTCACAGACAGAATTATCACAACGACACAAGTCACTGGTGGTGATTTGTGTTGCCATGACGATTCCGGCCGTGTATGTACATCCAGCCTAAGAGCCAAAACAACCTCCCCCACAATAATTTATCAGGACAATGATTTAAATTACAATTTTATGACGTCGATTTTTCAAGTAGACGCTGGATCGGCAAGATGAGTCCATTTCCCGTATTTTTACGGCCGCTGGGCAGGGCTATCAGTAGCGCTACCATGAGTTTACAGTGACAGAACTCGCTAGCGTCTGCGTAAAAAAAATGTATGAAAAAGTGTACAGCGCCTCTAGCGGTCACTTGAGAAACTAAAATCTGTAGTATCGAGTTGTCAAATTTAAACGTATTCGCTAGCGAGTAGCGTTTACGTAGCGCTACGAGTTGACATTGAAAACTGACATAATGTAAACTATTGCTCTGTCTCTTTCAAATGCATCACAATGAAAGAGACAAAGCGATAGTTTTCGATAGCTTTCTGCGTAAACAATAACGCACTCGCTATCGAGCTAACGCTAGCGAGGTTTACGTGTTCAATCGAACTCTATTCGACGCCCGTTTACTCGCTATCGACTGTAGTAACGTTACGTTACTTTTCGATGCCAACTCATGGTAGCGCTACTGTTCGTTTATGGCGGATGATTGCACCGTGTGTTTTTTCTAATGGTAAATGAGATTCTGAAAACAATATTTATAACGGAAATACAAAACTTACTTACTCCGATGGCTCAACGATCCAAAATGAGTCTTGGCCTCCGATACGAGATGTCGCCATTTGTCGCGTTATATGTATACAAAAGCTTAGGCAATTTTTTTCTATTAAGTTATGAATGCCGGCCAGCCGCTGAAAACCAGCGTCGGCGCTAGCTATATCTGGCTAGCCCGACAAGAGCTGAGCGGTCGCCTATTTGGCACAGTTGCTTTTTGTTTTCTTTTGTACTTTGTGTTAATTTATGTATTTTTTTAATATTGTATTGTTTGTTCTTGCGTCTTAGTGTATGTTCTGTTATTGTGTCAAATAAAGATTTCATTCATTCATTCAATGCGAGCATTAATAAAGTACCGTTCCGCTAGGGTTCGTAAATTCTTATGTGGCAGACGATCAAAACGAATCATCTGTTGGTAAATATTTGCCTGGCCCACGCTGTAGATACCCGCAACATCAGTGGAGTCACAAGTGCGTTGACAACCGTTAGACCCTTTCACTGATTGTGCCCCCCCAATACCCTCACTCATTTAGTGTATCAAAGGATATGGCAAAAAAAACGTATCGCTGTCTCAACATTTAGGCGTAAAGTTCATGTAAACTCATTCCTTGTCTGTTCCAAGTTTTGCTCCTTGTTTTCTCCTACTTTTGGCAGCCCTGTCCCCGCTCCTCGGCCGTTTCCTTCGCAATAACTGTATCGTAGGCCATTAAATGTCCGTAAAGGCGCCGACGTCAGCGCCGCCGAGTCACGCGGCGGTTACAACTCGAACTAATGTCTTGTTGCCGTTGTCCCCTTAAGAAAACTCTGCTAGGGTTAAGTAATTAAATTGTTAAAAAGTTGTTACAAAAGGCTTTTTTGTACGACGTCTTAAATGGGGGCATTTTAATGTATTTTTTATTACTTGCATTAATGGCTTGACTTTTTTCGCGGGGAAGCCTAATTTTCTGTTGCATACTTAAACTGTCGTATTGTATCCATTTATGGGGCTATATTTAAGGCAGTTAATTAAGAGCGATGGTAGATTCATTGAGCGTAAGAACGCACTTTTCAAAAGGAAAGTTTTTGTGCGAGTCCAACTCATGGCATGCAACTCATGGTTTTTCAAATCTACATAAAGTTATGTGTATTTGTCGACGATTACCTTGCTCGACGCTAAGGGAACACAATGTAACGAAACCATATTATATCTATAATATTCCACGCCAGGACTTATAGGTAAACCTACTTTACACGATACACTAGCGCGATACAATCAACGCCTAGCGCCATCTATTGGTAGACAGTGGAAATACTGTCCCGAAGCGAAGTGAGGGCGGGCCACTAGTAACTTATAAGTACGTTACGCTAAGCAAAGGTGCGATACGAAGTGGAGGCGGTAGGTTCCCAAATAAACTATATACGAGCAATGGAAGTTAAAAAACGAAATGTTGAAAATAATAAAAACGTTGTCTACACTTTTATTAAGCTGCCATATTAACCTTTTTTCCCCTACCGCAGTTGCGGGCGATCACCGCAACCCTGGCATGTAAGTTGGTTTTGCCGCAGCTGTGGGGGCAGTCCGGACACAATTAAACTTCGATCACGTACAACTTAGATGGAGTTCGGTTCCCGGTCAGGTACTTTCGAGATGGTGAGTTTATTCTGTTTCTCGTTTGGGGAAAAGATCTGATGCAAAGTATGTCTGATACGTTTTGTGATTTCCGCCTTTTTATCTGGAATCATTGGAGTCCAAATCCTCCTAGATTTTTCAATCGTTAGATAAATTTTGTTTTCTCTAGATTAAGAGAGATATTGTCCAATGTCAAGGTAGTCAACTGAGTATAGTCCGCGGCTTCTAACTATAGCGGTGACAGTTTGTGCACTTGTAAAATATAAGACTTTCTACTAAAATTGGTTTCTGTGCACTCAAGGTCATCATCAAACTTACTCGTTCATGCCGCGAATTGTAACTGATTGAGTTCAGATTCAATAAGTAAGTAGACAGTATTTTAACTTTTATTAATCTTCGAATTCTACAACTCAATTTATTTGACAAACACACCACCACACTACTAAACCACAGATAGAGAAAGATTAAAGACAGGAAAACATTGATGCGTTTGCCTGTACGCCTAATAATAAAGAAGTAAGGCATTTCAGACGTAACATTAAAAACACAAACATTTCTTTTCACTCGAGAGCGCTGTCATCGCCTTCGTTTAATCTTCGCGCTGTTAGTATTTGTGTTGGGTTATTCAAATTATAGTCGCATATCTTGGTCACATCTTAAGGAACCCACAATACCACTTTCTCCAGACTATCATGATGGAAAAGATTGCTGAGAAACGTGAATATGAAGGCGAAAAATGTCATGCTCAGGAACATACAAAATTGAACTGACATCTGCCGGGCTAACATGCGCACCGCGAGATAATTTGTCGACACTCGTATTTTGTCGGCGCAAGTTGCGTCTCGCTTACTTGACTGAGCGATGAGCGGGATAGAAGGATGCGCTCTCGCGAACGAGAGTCGACAAAATTTTGTCGCGGTGCGCATGTTAGGCCTACAGATCTGCCAAAATACTTTTTAGCTTTAGCTTGCCATGGATAAGTGACTTGAAGCGCTGATAGCCAATCTTCAGTAATGAAGCGACACTTCACGAGGAAGAAGATCCAATTTCTAGGATAAAATATTCAAAAAATGCATTAACATGGCAATTCTAAAAGTTCATAAACGATCGTTTGATAGTCTCAAGGATCAACAATTATTCATCATTCGAAGTGACTTTAAAACATTTTTATAGTTGCTATTTTAGTAATCAAGTGGATCTTTCTTTAATTACCATATAGGTACTTGATGTTAGTGTTTCCGGACGCCGTAATGTGATGCGCATAAATTTGTGTCCGGTGTCCGGGTGTAGAGTTACGGACGGTGGAAACGCGTCCGCCGTGTTGCCGTTTGTTTGTTGATGTTAATGTTGGCAGCTAAATGAGGGAGCAATTTCGTTTATATTCTATCAGGATTTATATGTACACGCATTAATTACAATGCGAAGAGAGCGTACCAAAAATTCGTTTTAATTTTTTGTGTTTCAAACCAACATTTACGCGTGGCAAGCAGCCATAAGTGCTTAATAGTTTTATTAAGCACTAATGGCAGCACATTAGCAACGCACAGTAAAGCCCGCCATGTGCCGTCAAAACCACGAAAATTTATTGAAATGAAATGAAATGAAAATGAATTTATTCAGAGTAACAATTATTTACACGTTCCAAAAATGGTTTTACAGAAAGTAAATTTAAGAATTGTACCCTAAATAGGCGACTACTCAGCATTGTCGGGAAAATTATATTGTATGGAAATGCAACGGAAAAAATACAACGTTTTCTGTGACGGATGACCTCAACGATCCCTCATGGTTAGGGTCGCCAGGCGTCCGGACTAAGCCGGAAATGGCCTATTTGATTGTGCGTCCGGACAAATTAGATAATGGCTTGTCCGGAATTTCTAGGGCTTTTTAAATTTGTAATAAGTGTGGCATCACGTAACAAATAAAAATACCATATCTTTCTTATCGTGAACCTACGACATACGGCAAACAAGCAGATGGATGACCTACGTAAGCGATTGCTATCCGATTGATATCCGAAACACCAGTGAAGTTGTATGCCGGAGTGTCCTGTATTTTTTTTGTTTCAAGTCGTGGACACCCTACTCAGGCCGGTGATACCCCCGGCTATTAATCACTGCGCAAGATTACCCATCCTTCCGCGTGGGGCCATCTCAATACGTCTGTTGTGATTTATTGCGTTGTCCACTTAGTACTGACCACTGTCTTACGGGAAGATGCTCTAAAATAGGGTTTCTTAAAGTGGGGTCCGTAACATGAGTGTCAGGGGTCCGCAGCAGCTCATGATGATGATCAGCCCATTTACGTCCACACTACTGGGGCACGGGCCCTTCAAACAAGAGCATCCTTCTCACTAATTTAGTACCTAATTAAGTATTAGTGCCTAAGTGTAAGAAAACTACCAATAAAAGATTTTTGTGCAATAAAACTGATTACTACATAAAAGGTTTTTTTTCCTAAAATATTCTTTGACAGGGGTCCGTAGAGGTTGTTGAATTCAGTTAGTGGTAAACCCTGCTCTAAAACCTCATAGCTTATCTTGATCTAAGCTTGACACTGTGCTAAATTGATTTCTGATGTTTTAAAAAAGGAAAATTTTACGAGAATTAGGGTTTAACCGATGTAACTGTATACCGAGTCAAAAATTAATTAATTATGTCTTTTTTGTTACAGGTAAGAATTTTTTCAAGATTCTCCCATACATACTCGTAAGTACTGTAACGATGGTAAACTCCTTTGATACTGGCCGCCGTTTATGGCTGATTTTATAATGGGAATCTGTCATGTATTGAAAAATAAACAGACACTCTCAGGAGCGCATTCGGATTTGAGTTTTGATATCGCGAGGAGTAGATAGAGATAAGGAGGGTCCAGACCTCACGTTATAGTAGGGACTTGGAGGGCATGTTCTCCCAGATTGTCGTAGTTAGAGAGTGAACTAACCTGTTAATTTCAGAAAAGCAATTAAAGATCATCATCATCATCAGCAACCTACGTTCGTCCACTGCTGGACATAGGTCTCCCCTAATGCACGCCACCGCTCCCGATTTTCGGCCACTCTCATCCAGCCCACTCCAGCCAGCCTTCGAATGTCGTCATCCCATCTTGTAGCAGGGCGTCCAACACTACGTTGGCCGAGTCGCGGTCTCCACTCAAGGACCTTATGGCTCCAACGGTTGTCAGTTCTGCGACTAATGTGACCAGCCCACTGCCACTTCAGTTTGCTAATTCGGTGGGCTATGTCGGTGACTCTGGTTCTCTGTCGGATTACATCATTTCTGATGCGGTCCTTCAGAGATACTCCGAGCATAGCCCTTTCCATAGCTCTTTGAGCGACTTTGAACCGCTGGATTAGTCCAGCCGTGAGTGTCCACGTCTCGGCACCGTAAGTCATGACCGGAAGGACGCACTGGTCGAAGACTTTCGACTTAAGACTTTGAGGGATGGGTGACGAGAAGACTTGACGAAGCCTACCAAATGCTGCCCAGCCTAGCTGAATTCTTCTATTGGCTTCTCTCTCGAAGTTGTTTTTGCCTAGTTGGAGCGTTTGTCCTAGATAGACATATTCCTGGACAACTTCGAGAGGTACTCCATTAACAGCGACCGGTCCCGGATCAACGAGCTCGTTGAACATGACCTTGGTTTTATCCAAGTTCATCCGAAGACCGATGTGTTTAGAAGATTCAGCCAGGCTGCTCACCATCTCCTGTAGGTCCTGTAAGGTTTCCGCCAAGATGACGATGTCGTCTGCGAATGCGTAGGTGTGACAATTAAAGATATTTCAAACCAATACCGCCTCCACCTCATTGCCACAGTACGTACCAGTAGTGTTAGCTTTAATTCCTTGGGTAGATAAGTACATTATCAATAATTATAGCTCAGAGGATAATAACGTGCCTTCTATAAGTAGAGTCGTAGATAAATGCGCCAGACAATCACACCAATCAACCTAGTCTCAAATCAAGGCAACCCCTGTACTATGAGTACCAGGTGATAATTAACTGAGGGCGTCAACCCAGACCCAAGAAAACTGAGACTATGTAGTTTCCTAAATTGACTTATCACGAGATGGAACCCGGGACATATCGCGCTTCGGGCAAACACCTTAGCCTTTAGAATAGTGCAACGTGTAACCATGATTCAGTTGATACCTTATTAAAGGGCTTCGAAGGTAAGACGGCAGTCGCTTCATTGTGATCAGCAGGCTCCCCAAGTCCCTAAATCCTGGATCATGGTATAATCAACTGTGGGAGAGCCACGCTTCGGCATGAATGGGCCGGCTCGACCGGAGTGATACCACTGCCTCACAGAAAACCGGCGTGAAGCAGCCCCTGTGCTGTGTTTCGCCGAGTGAGTGAGGGTACCGGAGGCCCACCCGGGGAGGGAAAGGGATCGAAGGTTGGCAGCGCGCTTGTGACTCCTCTGGTGTTGCAAGTGTCCATGAGCGGCGGCAATTGCTTACCATCAGGTGATCCGCCTGCTCGTCTGCTACCTATCACATAAAAAAAAAGCGTGCTCCGACGCAACTGAGAGTTACACGCTAATATGAGAGAGACAGTGAAAGAGAGAAATCTTAGGCCATTATGTAGGTACAGTCACTCCAAGTAATCTAAACACAATCCGTAGTGCAGTTGTACTCGCGTAGTACGCTCGGATCGATGGGGAGGTCGTCGACCCCGCCAGCTGGCCCCATCTGTTGCGGTCCAGGGTCGGCCCGAAGGTCACTGTGCTGACAACTTATTGACACACTTCAACATCACCCTTTGCCTGCAAGATAGATTAATCATGAATAAATTCACACAACATATCATACATTACATTATCCTGACTCAGTAGTGCTACTAATTTCAGAACTTGTGTTATACATAGATATCAGACAACAGGAGACCTATTTTTGAATTTTCGCTTCGTCCAAACAAAACTACTCGTTTTGCAAGTCACGTCGTCTCGTAAGTCGCATGATTCATAATTTTCCCTAATTTTGAAATCGCTGTCTTAGGATGTTGCCAAGCTTAACTGAGTATAGTGTTAATTCGTTAATATTTGACTTGTGAATTGACGTAAATGCGTCCACTCACCTCACGGAAACGAGTGGTTTACACCACTCGTTGCAAATCGCTCGTTTTCGAATGATTCAAAAATGCGGATGTCAAAAATCATGCGAGTCACACATTTTTTAGAGAGACGACAATTCAAAAATAGGTCTCCTAGGGAACAAATATAGTTACTTAGATACACTGAATGTGCCGGCTCGACCGGAGTAATACCACATATTCACAGAAAACCGGCGTGAAGCAGTGCAGTGTTTCGTTGCTTGAGTGAGGGTACCGCAGGCACAAAGCAGGGGACGGGGGGTTAAAAGGTAAACTGCGCACTTGTGACACCACTGGTAATGGAGGTGTCCATGGGCGGCGGTATCAGGTGATCCGTCGGCTCGCCTGCCACTTATATCATGAAAAAACACCCAGACACTTATTCGTAATTAACTCGAGAATTCATCACACGAATGTTTGCTTACCATCAGGTGATCAGTCTGCCCGTCGGCCACTTATCACATAAAAAAAAGAAAAAATTAAAGTCCGATCAAGCTGAACATTTGAAATGCTTTATTTGAGCGTGGACTTAACGCTATCATAAGTTCCACATTATAATAAAAAAGTAACCTAACTCACACACACGCACACGTTCAAGCATGAAGCGTACAGCACAATACAAGCGTATCTTTTACACATTTACATAGCTCATTTTATTTCATTACGATGTACTGTACACAAGACAAATAAATCTTCACCCCCCATACAAAAGCTTTGCCAAAGTGAAAACTGCCTGTAACACAGTTTATTCACATAAAAATGTTGGCGCACACGCAATAACAATATGATGGGCAGTTAGCATTCAGAGGAGCGAGGCGAGGCGGTTGAGGCGAGGCGGTTGAGGCGAGGTGAGGCGATGTATCGAGGCGCGCGGCTGCAGAACCCTCGCAGGGCATTAGGGGCAAATGTGGAGCTTCAAACTTGGGATTAAGGCAGCGGCGTACTTAGAGATTTGCGATAGATGTTTTTTTTTTGTTGATTCAAAAGAACAATCCAGTACTCAGCCATTCGTATTATACACACTTGCAATGCACTTTCTCGTGTCACGTAAAATTGCGCCTGCACACACCACATGCACACACACGCGCGCACGCATGCACGCACACCAATCACACCACACACACACACCACACCACAGTCACCACACACATACAAACTAACACACACACATAAGCAAATATTAGACACACTAATTAACAAGCGCTGTATTACCTTCTCTTACACACCATGTTGAAAACGAGCATACAAATCACCTGATGTTAAGAAATAGCTGACACCAACAAGTTAGGCCTCCGGTACCCTCCTTAACTCGGTGAAACACAGCGCGTCCACTATTTCACGCAGGTCTACTGTGAGGCCGTGGTATCACTCCGATCGAGTCTCTCTGGCTCTTCCACGATTTAAATGGTCCCTAATGATTTTTCTCCCTCTTTTTCTGTCTACGGCGTCGTGGAGGGCATTATGTACCGTGGAGAGTGTGTTGCGAATCTGGTCTATACTTTTATTTACGTACTAGTGGCCCGCCCTCACTTCGTTTCGAGACGTAGTTTTGCTATTAGTCCCAATCAATGCCAATAGGTGGCGCTGGGCGTAGATTACATCGCGCATGTGTTTCGAGTTTGCGGGTTGTATAAAGCCTTGTGGTAGTTTATAGAAGTTATCTGTTTATAAATAGTATAGGTATAGAAGAAACAGATTTTAGATTTTACGCTGTAAAAAATATCCTCGCTTCCCGTGCGCTCTCGGTCTTACCCTTCTTCCGAGTGGAGGGTAAAGTTCCCGATGTCGTGTAGCGAATCTTCTTTCCTATTAGCTGCGTAAACTCGACGCTGGTGGATTCGTTTTGTGCGCGCCAAGTTTCGCTATTCGCTTCGTAGCTTAGATGTTACAACGCATTGTGTTCTCGAGTAGAAAACATGGAATATTTTTTAGGGTTCTGTAGCCAGATGAAAAACGGAAACCTTTGAATTCTTCATGTCTGTCTGTTCGTATGGCTCAGCCAGTTTTATCCGACACTATAAAGTGGGTCGCACTTTAACCTCGTAAGGCCCAGACAGCAGGCACCATAGACAATCAATTGTTCTTGCCCTTAAAAGGGCTTTTGGGTCTTACAACGTTAAAGCGACGGCTGCGTTTGAGGTCCCGTGTTTGATCCCAAAATCAGGCCAAAATTAGTTAGTTGAGTTTTTTTGTTAAGAAATTCTCAGAAGGCTGAAAGACGGTGGTCTCTCAAAAACCACGTTAAGCTGTTAGTCCTGCGCCTGATCCCTCATCGCTCGTGTCCCATCGGAATATGAGGGTAAACCAATAGAGAGTGCACTTGTGTCAGCAAACACTTGTGCACTATAGATATTTTCTCTGATCTTTAAGATTTACCACCATAGTCGAAATATCGGAATGGAGGACTTTATACACAAAAATAAGTCGTAAACGCAAAAAGAATCCGCAGAGCTTCTGAATATAATTATGACAAAACTTCTTTAGGACTTAAAAACTTTTCCAGATTGAGTCAGTAATAAAACCGCGTCCATTCAAATTAGAATATGATATAAATTAATTCAGCAGCGGCCAGATTGATAGGGCTTCACAATTTGAGTTATAACAGTTCTTTGACGAGTTGCAAAGTCAGATGGGAACAGTGTTGCCAGCTCGGTGTTTAGAGATTTAACGAAAATATCATAATGTTGATAAAAAAGTAGGCCCTTAAAATGCAAAAAAGTAAGTTACGCTTAAAAAAAAAAAACTCAAAAAAACATTATTATTTTTTTGAAGAATAACTTTATTTGTTCTATATTAAGGGTGTCCTACCTCTTTTTAATTAATATAATTCATTTCCAAAAGTCATAGAACAAATGTTGTTCTAAATTTATGTATTTATGTAAATTGCCCTAAAATTTTGCAAATAAAGAAATTTATTATTTTATTTTATTATTATTTTATTATGAGCCCGTAATGTCCCACTGCAGGGCAAAGGCCTCCCTACCCTTTTTCCACCTACTCCTGTCCTGGGCTACGGTAGACCAGTC
This sequence comes from Cnaphalocrocis medinalis, assembly GCA_014851415.1. NCBI lineage: Eukaryota > Metazoa > Arthropoda > Insecta > Lepidoptera > Crambidae > Cnaphalocrocis > Cnaphalocrocis medinalis. Next base: position 12,446 of record JABMDO010001392.1, read on the forward strand.
TTTTTGAAAAGCGTCTAGCTCATCACGCCATCGTCGCCTCGGTCTGCCGCGAGGACGTTTTGCATTTTGGGGCATCCACTTTGTGGCTATTTTGGCCCAAAGCTCGTCTGGCATGCGACTGACGTGACCGGCCCAATCCCATTTAAGTAGAGCAGCCTTTTTAGAGACATCGGTTATGAGCGTTCTGGAGCGCAGAGTAGTGTTTCTGATTCGGTCTGATAATTTGACTCCTAACATACTGCGCTCCATAGCTCTCTGACAAACCTCTAGAGTGGACCTTTGATGATTGGTGAGAGACCAAGTTTGGGCGCCGTATGTGAGGATGGGGAGGATGCACATGTCCATGACCTTACGTTTCAGAGAAATGGGAACGTCGCTCTTCATGAGATGTTTTAGGGACCAATAGCTCTTCCAGGAGTTCTCGGTGCGTCTTGCTACTTCTTTATCTTGACGGTCCTGGAAGGATACTATTTGTCCCAAATATATATACTCATGAACATACCCAACCTCCACATCGTTCACACATATTTTGCGCTTGACACTATTGGTCATTAACTTGGTCTTCTCCATATTCATCTTAAGTCCAACCGTCAGACTTTCTCTACACAGTCCCTGGAGCATATCTTCCAACTGTTTGGCAGAGGAGGCAAATAAGACTATGTCGTCAGCGAACCGAAGGTTTGTTAAATGCTTCCCGCCAACGACAATGCCCTTTTCGCGCCAGTTGTCAGACAGGCCCCTGAAAACTGTTTCAAGTGTGGCTGTGAATAGTTTTGGGGATAGTGGGTCACCTTGCTTTACTCCTTGCTTAATGTAGAATTTTGGCCCTGTTATATGTATTTTGATAGAAGCGGTACTATTTGTGTAAATTTTGCGTAGTATTTCTATGTAAGTGGAATCTACGCCTTGATCCTGTAATGATTTAAAAATGGATGCGTGCTTTAAGCTATCAAAAGCTTTGAATAATCCACAAATGCCAGATATAAGGGTATTTTGTATTCTGCATACTTTTCAATTATCTGGTTTATGGTGTGCAAGTGATCCGTGGTTGAGAGGCCTCTACGGAAGCCGGCTTGTTCAGGGGGCTGATGGGCATCTAACTGATGTGCAATTCTATTATGTATTATGTTTATAAAAGCTTTATAAACATGGGACACTAAACTTATTGGTCGGTAGTTCTGTATGTCTGTTTTTTCACCCTTTTTGTAAAGTAAGATTATATTAGAGTGACAGAAGTCTTTGGGCAGTGAACCCGACTTTAGAATACAGTTAAATAGATGAGTGATGTGAGGCAACAGCACCGGTTCACCTATCTTCAGCGCTTCTGATGTAATGCCGTCATCACCCGGGCTTCTCCTGTATTTCATGGTCTTCAACGCCTGGCGCACCTCGGAGACAGTTATTGCGTCTATGTTTCCATCATTTGAGTTATCTGTGTTAGGCTGAGGAACATCATCGCTGGCATATAGGGAGGTGTAGAAGTCTGTGCAAATCTGCATTATTTTGTCTCTCTCACCGTGTTTCACTCCCTTCGAATCTCTTAGTCCAGTTATTGATGATTTTCCTGCCGTTACCCCTTCTTTTGCTACTTTTAGCGAAATTTGATTGGAAAGTGCTGTTTTAAACAAATTAACGTTATACTGCCGGATGTCACTGCGCACAGCGCGTTTCACCACTCTATCCTTAAGCCTACGCTCTAGACTGTTTGGTGTTAGTTTTTGTCTTTCTTCTATCAACGTTTTGGTTGCGGTACTAAGCTTTTGTGTCCTATTTTTCTGTGATTTTATTTTACTACTTGCGGTTTTTATACTTTGTTTTAGATTATTGTATAGTAAATTAGTGTCTTCTGATTGAATGTCTGATTCTTTTAGTAGATTAAAACTGTTCCTTAACTCTGCAATGAATTGGCCGTAGTTAGAAATGATAGTTGACTTATCTAAATATTTTATTGTTCTTTTAATAGTTTGGAGCCTGTGAATTTTGAAATTGAATTTTAACCTTGCACGTAACGGTCTGTGATCGGATTGAAATTTGAAATGATTAAGGACTTCAATATTTTGCACTATTTGCTTCGAAGAAGAAAGACAATAGTCGATTTCATTTTTCGTAACACCATCTGGGGAGAACCAAGTCCATCTGCGGTGAAGTTTCTTGGGGAAGTAGGAATTGGACACACAAAGATCCTGGCCAAATGCGAACTGCAGCAAACGAGTACCTCTGTCGTTCCGAGTTCCTAGTCCATGTGGGCCCAGAATCCTTGGGTTGTCCAGGCCCTGTTTGACCCCAATCTTGGCGTTAAAATCTCCCATCACAATGGTCCACGTGCCTCTCTGTTCGTCGTAGGCTTTATTAAGAAGATCGTAAAAGTCTTCCACTGTGTCATCGGGATGTGCACTGGTCGGAGCATATACCTGGATTAGGAAAGAAATTTATTATAAAAAAAAAAAAAAAAAATGGTTGATAGAACACGTGGTTATTACTGATACACACTGTATATAAAAAATATATTATTATATTTATGGCAACTTGTATGAAAATGTTCCGGTCCGCGGAGCGCGTTCCGGCAATTGGAACGAATTGTTGGAACAATCCGAGGCGTCCGCCTTTGTGACTGACAATCCGGTTTTGTAAGTTTTGCGGCGAAATTAATTCTATTTCTTAGGATAATTTGGAGATTCCTTGACGGGTCTGCTCTTTGGATTGTTTTAAGATTCATTTCATTTCAAAATTGACGCCAGCTAAAACCCACTTTATTACTTTCTTAAGTCTAAAATTTTTCTTGAATTAGAAAGTACAAATTTTGCTTTGTGCATTTTGGAGCCTAAACCTTCCTAAAAGGCCGACAACGCATCCGCATTCCTTCTGGAGAAGCTGATGTTCCATGGGTGTTCATTATCAGATGACCTGCTGCTCGTTTGCCCTCGTATATTATGAATGAATGAATGAATATACTTTCAATATAATAATATAATAATAATAATATAATATTTCATTACATCACATACATTTGCCTGACTCTGAGATAGGTAGCTCAAGCACCTGTGTTACAGATATCAGAACCAACAGTGGAATTACAAATATATACGTATAATACTTTTCTTTTGTAAATACATACTTATAATACATAGAAAACACCCAAAATAATACAAACAAACATGTTCATGCACACAAATGTTTGTACTGTGCGGGGATCGAACCCAAGAGGAACTAGCATCTTCGCAGGAGGGCGGAGATTGTTAACACAAGTTTTGTTCCATATTCAAAAGTTCCCGCGCGGCGGCGGCGGCGAGCGACCGTCGCGCCCTCTAGACGGACGAACAAGAAACTTCAGCGAGACCTATCTCCCGGCGCGTCTCCGCGCCGGTTATTTTCACATTTTTTAATATCTCAATAAACGATAATTACAGCATCTTCAAAAGACACATTCAAGCATTTTCATTAAGACAATCCTTAACAATGGCTAACTTTCCACATCGCTGGCTCTTGTACTACAAAAGATGTTTGCGCACTGACCGCGCACAAAGGCCTCTGTTCTCTTAAACGGATTTCTAGAACTTATTCCTGATCCGTTTTTGGAAATATAAAAACATACTGTAGTTTTTTAAAGTAAAATTTTCTTTGCCACGTCTCTATATTTCCAAAACATGTAATGCTGTTACACGCGACTTCGTCC